>PVJH01014704.1:0-56022 GCA_004026705.1 Nesogale talazaci | reverse complement strand
GAATCTCGGCCTCAAGAACAGAGTGTCTAAACCCAAGGGGATGGCCTGAAGGCTGTGAGAGGAGAGGAAGTTTTCATTCCCAGAGGAGGATGTTGAAGGTCCTCAAGAGAAGTCCTGGTAGACAGGTCTATGGAAGCCTTGGCATGTGGGGCATCTACCCAAGGCGTCATTGGAGGCATCTGAGACAGCAAAAAAAAAAACAACAACAACAACAAAAAACCATGCAGCAGATTGAAGCTGCAGCCATTGAGTTGATTTCTGTGGATCTGTCTCAGGCAGGAGAGCACACTGCCAAGCAATCATAAAGGTGCCCGATGAGAACAAGAACCGCAGCTGAGAGAAGAACAACGTTCTGACGGCGATGCTCAAACACATCCAATGCCCTTCGCTGCCACCAGGCCTGGGGACCAGCATTCAAAGTGGAAAAAGAACTCCATCGGGGATTGCCAAGAATGCATGGAGAAAACTTGGATGATGAAAAAGCTGCTCTGGATTCAACTGAGGCCATGGGGAAGATCTGTCATCTCGGCCTGGCCTGACCCTGAACCCTCTCCATCTGGGGGCTCAGTTGGCACTTCCATCAGGGCAGCTGCGCACAGGGGCTCTGGCTCTTGAGTCAGATCTTCTGAGATCTGCAAGGGCTTCAAGGTTGTCCAGAGGAATCTTCCTACTACCCTCCCTGTGGGAAACCAGCACTGAGGGAAAGAAGATGAGGACGGTGTTCACTATCTTATAACAGAGGGAAGCTGGAAAGCTAGTATCCATGGCAGGAAAGCCCCCACTTTGGAAATTTAGAGAGTGAGTCCAAGTACATGATCCTGCCTTACGCAGCATTACCACAGCTTCTCCCCGAACAGTTAGGCTGCCATAAAGTGAGTCCCTCTTGATTTTATCTCCCTGCAGGGAAAGCAGGCATCCCGTGGCTCACTCTCTCTCCTGCCTTTTCACCCTTCCCAACCAATGCTTCCCTCCATGCAGGTATTGTGTGTTTTTAACTATGAGTTCAGGCACCTATTGTAGATTGCACGCATTTTATGGCCCATGTAAACTACTGAGCACGCACACTTTATTGCTACTTGTAAATATTGCAAGATAATAAAGACGGTCTCTCTTCTCCCACTTCCACGTGCACCAACAAGAGGAGCTGAGGTGAGCGTGCTCCCACAAAAAGTGCCTGACTCCTTTACATTACTCTCTCACCTACTTGCCCGTCATCTGCGATTTTATTATATTCTTTATATGTTATCACCACAGGACTGCACCTACCGATCCTTTGGTTTTTAGAGTCTGATTTCCTCTAACACCTCCCAGGCCACAGGAAGTCCCAGGACGGATGGAGGGGAAAACCTGCAGCTCACCCTTCATTTGAGGTGCCTACGGTCCTACACGGTCACCCCCAATTGCATCCTGCGTCTCCTGCAGCTCAGGGCCTCAAATCAGAGCTTCCTGGTCCAACAGTGAGCTGTTCTGGGACAACATCCCCTTCAGTGCTCCTCCCTGCATGGGAGCATAGGCACCCCCGCCCCTTGGCAGGCCTTTGGACGAACTAAGAGCCATAGTCCAGGGCCATTGGTGACTTCTGACTCAGGTTGATGACATGGCATCTTGTGGTACATGGCAAGAAGCACAGAATCGCTGACAGAAGAGCTGGTGCTCACGTCCAGGCCTGCAGAGGAGAAGTTCTCCCACGTGCCAGGGCAACGGCCACCCATACCTGTCTAGGGGGTTATGTTCAACCCCACCTCCTCACAGTGGGCCTAGGTTCCAGCCAGGTGAGTGAGCCGGCCATTCCCGACAGTCCCCTCTGGAGCTCAGGCAGACTGAAAGGCCATCTCACTGCACCTGCCACTCTGACACCATCTGGGGAGAGCCGGAGCATGGAGATCACAGTCAGAGTGTGGGTGGTCTCTCTGCTGCTGGCACTTCCCACCATGTCCACGGGTAAGAAAAGGCTGTCAGGCTGGAGCTTCTCGCTGGCGAGAGCCTCTTGGAGGAGGGGATATGATTGTGATGGGGACACAGCAGGGTGGGCAGCCAACCCAGGAAAGGGCTCATCAATTGAAATGAAGGGTGAGATGCAGGGTGCATTTCTGGGGAAGGAAGAAGGGACTTTGCCCAGCCCACCACATGTGTCCCCACAGTAGCCTGCTCCAGTACAGTAGAATCAGTGCTATGTTTCCAAGGGGGAGAGTTTCTTCCTTTGGAAATGGAACCTCCAGGCCTGGACAGCATAGGATTGCTGGGACAGGAAGCAAAAATGCTGCAGGTGTAGTACTAGGAGCAATAGTGAGTGGTGCCACTCCGATTTCCACCCCTTTGTTCCTGGACCCATGAATCCTGGCTATCAGAGACACAGTACTATATACTAGCCGCTGGTTTTCAGCATATACAGCTTCCTTGAGAACATTGCTCCAGCCCCACAAGGTGTAGTCACCTAGCTGGCATGGTAATTGATACAATTGATGCATGGATTGTGATAAGAGCTGTAAGAGAGCCAATGCCATGATTTATTTTTGTAAATAAAGAAGAGGGGGGGGAGAGAGAGAGAGAGAGAAGACAGTGCCCTCCATGACAGAGGTGGTCTTATGTAATCGACCTGCCACAAAGATGACGATTGATGTCCCTAAGGAACGATCCCATATCTTGGACCCAGTGTTGGCTTCTACATCTGGCAGGTGAGGCACTCAGCAGTGATAATGGCCAAGTTGGCGACCTTTCATGTCACTTGATAAAAAGGTCAATGTGTGACATGCAAATGACGGTTTTGCTGCCTTCAAAATACACATAGGGCTGCTAGACAGTATGCCTTCTACTTCATTTTTTTAAGGAGATAGGGGTTCTGGGGGAGGTCTGACAGATGCAGTGGTTTTTCCTTCATCTTAGGAAGATCTCAACATTGCTCATATCACCGAATATCTAGAGATTTTACTGAGGTGGAGGAAGCCGCCTGTATCTTCGTTGGGTTGATTTCCCACTCTCTTGGACGCAGATGTACCAATGAATCCAGACTCTTTGATACATCTTCCTAAATGGGTCCAATCAGCATAAAGTCATCAACATAATGGACTTGTGTGGCATTGTATGGATGAGACACTCCTAACAACCTCCTTTCTGACTCCATAATGTCACATGGTGGGACAGTTGATGTACCTCTGGGGAAGAGTGCTGACGATGTATTGTGGCCTTTGACAGCTGAAGGCAAACGACTTCTGGTGGTCCTTAGAAACTGGTATTGAGAAGGCATTGGCAGATCAATAGTCGTATATCAAGTTCCATTTGCTCAAGCAATGACCCACATCTAGGAGTTACTATTTGGTGAAGTGTATGATAATCCACTGCCATTCTCCAAGATCTGTCAGTAGTTTAGTAGGTTTCTCATATGTTTTACTCCTGGGGACACCGTGTTCAAGCAGTCAATACCACTCAAGAAAATTCCCCTAATTACTATGGAAACCACGGTACTCATAACGATCACCCTTTCTCTGATGAATGATGCTGCCTCCTCCCCCCTAACACCATGGGACCCTATCAGCCCCATTGTAGGCAAATGTCAGAGTTCACTTAGGGCAGTTCCCCCTGCTAATCCTACTATACATAAAAGAGCAATCGCAGGAGCTTTCAGAGATTTGGGGGTCCTCTTCAAGCTCTCTCATATACATACGTCTGCTTATAAATTTGTTTCTCTTGTCTATACAGACTAACATGTGCACCGTCACCTGTGCCCTCTCATATTTTGAATATTTTATTTCTTAATGCTCTATGGTGATTAAATTTTAGTTATTATGTCTAGAAGGTTTTTTCCAGACTAAGTAGAATGGATAAGTTTATGGTAATAATTTTATTGCTACCAAGAAATTTCCAACACCTAGCAGCTCTGTGTATAGCACAATAAGATATTGCCTGACTTGCACTGTCCTCAGAAAAACCAGAAACATGTTCAAATAAAGGTGACATATTTAAAAAAAAAAAACAACAACTCCATGTCATCCACTTCTTGCAACCTGATAGGACAGAGAGTACTGCTCCTCAGAGTTTCCTGAATGGCAAATCATTCCTGGAGCAGAACTACTTCATCTGTTTCCTATAGAACAGCCAAGGGGTCGGAGCCACTGACTTTATCCCTGGGAGCCCAACACTGAACCCACTCTGCCCTCTCCTTAAACTTCGTACCCTTAGGCACCTGCCCCTGCTCCCTCCTACCTTCTCAGAGCTGTCTCTTCTGCACTCTGTGTTCCCTGCATCTCTTCCTTTGTCTGCAAACCGATCTTACAACCATGCAACCACACAGCCAACGTCCTTGTCTCCACTTTGCCCTCAAGTCTTTGCTCTGCTTTGCTGCTCTTATTCACAGTGAGTTCAAAATGATTCCCAATGGCAGGGTCAGCTGTCTCCTTCCACCCTCTCCTGGACTTGCCCTTGACCGTCCCTCCATCAGCCAGACCTACTGTCGACATCATGCCCATGTCGCCCATTCAACTCACCTTGCTCGATTCCACCTGTTTCAATCCCTGACTTGGATGATGCTATCTCTGCCCTAAATATTCACAACCTGATGAATTAACACCTGGGATGGAAGCACAAAGAGATCTCCTGGGCTCCCCCAGCTCAGAGTCTTATTATGAACTTCTATGTGCTAACAGAAGAATGAAGGGCTACTTCCAAGTCCCTGGATTTCAGCTAGGATGACTGGGGCCAAGGGTCTCATGGACAAGGTTAGGCTGCCATGGTTCACCTTACCAGAGGGAGCCTGACATTGTCCATGATCACAATAAACAAGTGGAATGAAGCAAAGATGTTTTAGGAGAATTACCTGCACGTCTATATGAGGAAAAGGCAGGCACTTACTCATTGGAGCATACATGCACCACTCATGGGGTTATAAACTGGCTCACTCACTTTGTTAAATGGTAGGGAACTTCCTGAAGAAATAAAACAAAACAAAACATCCTGGCGATAGAAATGTCCAATGATGAAGCCGTCCTACTAGCACTGTAACCTAGAGAAGTAAGAGCCACGGCTGGAGTAGACACATACACACACGTGTTTGTAACACCAAGATTCACAAAAGCAAGAAGAGGGAAATGGAGGAAATATCCAGCAATGGCGAAATGGGCCAATACCTCTGTAGATCCTTTGCTTTAGCCTGCCTTACTTCAATCAGTCCCAGGACAGACAGGCCCAGGAACAGAGTCAGGAAAGCAGGCAGTGGGAGTGCCCAGGGGAACTTGGGGGAGTTGCGAAACTTGGACTTGGGAACAGAGAGAAATTCTTCCTAATAGTGTACAAATCTAAGGGACTGGGACAGAAGACTATGGGAGGAGAGGAAATCTTGATGCCCTGAAGTGGCAGTTGAAGACCTTCATGAGAAGGGCTGGTAGAGAGAGGTCTGTGGAAGGCTTTGCACATGGGGCACCCACCCTGGGTGTCATCGGAGGTGAGTGAGGCACCAAAAAGCCGTTGTTATTCATCACGGAAGTTCTCATAGCCACCTCTGAGATCATGCAGCTGAGTGAAGCTGGGGACTATTGCGCTGATTCCATAGATCTGTATCTGGCAGGAGAGCATGCTGCAAAGCAATCATAAAGGTACCCAGAGAACAAGAAGGGCAACCGAGGAAAAAGCAAAAGTCTGATGCCAATGCTCAAACATACCCACGGTCCTTCTCTGTCCCCAAGTCTGGACTCCAATCTTCAAGGGGGAAAACGAACCCCATTGGGGATTTGCCATGAATGCACAAAGAAAATTGGGATGCTGAGAGAGATGCTCTGGATTAAACTGAGGCCATGGGCGAGCATTTCTGCCTGTCCTGACTCTCACCCGGTTCCTCCTGGGGGCTCAGTTGGAACTTTCAACAGAGCAGCTGAGCACAAAACTAACACTCAGGGAAATAGGACGAGGCTCGTATTCCCTAGTTTATAACAGAGGCAATCTGGAAATGTAGTATTCCATGGTAGGAAGCCCCACTTGGTGAGTTAGAGGTTAAGTCCAAGTACATTATACTGCTTCATATATCGTTTCCACAGATTCTCCCCTAAGAGTTATGCTGCCTTAAAGAGAGCACCTGGTTGATTTTACCTCCCTGCAGAAGCAGATGTTCTACTGTTCTCTCTTCAGGCTTGTCCCCCTTCCCAGCTAATAACCTTCCCTTGATGCAGGTAGTAGGTGTCCTCACCTGTGAGCGCAAAACCTTGCTGTGGATTCCATGCACCTTCCGACCCTATTTAACTACAGAGTTTGCATGTCTTGAGGCGACATACAAATATCTAAAGATAATAGTCTCTCTTCCCCCAACTCCACATGCACCACCCAGAGGAGCTGAGCAGAGCATGCGACCATAAAATGTGTTTGACTACTTTACTCTCTCTCCCCTCCTTCCTATCATCTGTGACTTATATAATCTAACTTATAATATAATCTTACTTATAATACTATAATCTCTATATATGATTTCCGTACAATTGAACCTACTGACCCTTGGGTTGTTAGAGCCCGATTTTTTCTAACACCCCCGCCCCCCACCAAGTCACAGGAAGTCACAGTGACATTAGAGGGGAGGGTTCGGCATCTGACTCTGCACTTGAGGCTCCTCCAAGGAAGCGGGTCTTCACAGTCACCCTCAACTCGCATCCTAGACCTCCAGCAGCTCAGGGCCTGGAACCAGAGCCTCCTGGTCCAAAAGTGAACGGTTCTGTGGCTTATCCATGCCTGGTAGCGCAGACACCCCCCCAGGCAGGCCTGTGGACCTACTCAGAGCCATCCAGAGTGCAGGGTCATGAGTGACTCCTCACTCAGGTTGGCGCAATTTGCATCTTGCAGTATGTGGCCAGGAGTGCAGAATTCTGGCAGGAGAGCTCGTGTCTATGTCAAGGCCTTCAGAGGACAGGCTCTTCCATGTGCCCAGACACCGACCAGCCACACTAACTAGGGCTCTGTGCCCAACCTCGCCTCCCCTGAATGGACCTGGGCTCCTGCCGGGTGGGCCTGCCAACCTGTATAAGCATTCCCTCTAGCGCTCAGGCAGACCGAAGGACAATCTCACTGCAACAACCATGCTGAGCACCGTCTAGCGAAAGCCGGAGCCATGGAGATCACAGTCAGAGTGTGGGTGAGGGCCCAGGTCTGGGTGGCCTGTCTGCTGCTGGCACTCCCCACCTCATCCACAGGTGAGACACACCTGTCAGGCCTGAGCTTCTGGCTGTAGGATCCCCTGAGAAGGGGGATATGAGTGTGGTGGGGGCACTGCAGGGTGGGCAGCCAGCTCAGGAAAGGCTTCATCGATTGGCCGGGTGCATCGCTGTGGTAGGAGAGAGGGACTTTGTCCTGCCCACATCCTTTATCCCCACAGTAGCCTGCTCAAGATTGGTCCCAGCTGCTAAAGCAAAACTTGATGTTCAGAGAGGGTAGTGACTAAATCAAGGCCACACAGCAGGTCTTGGCACCAGAGGACCTGCTTCGTCCACTTGGGTTTGGCCTTCAAGGCCATCCAGCGAGAACAAGGCAGGGAAGAAGAAGTCCAGGGGTCTATTAGCCTATCTTACAAGGCAGTCAGGCTGGGGAGACCACAGGGCTGGACAGCGCATGCCCTACGCGTGCTGAGTGGATGGAGACCACCTGTTGCCCACCTCTTGGCAAAACCAAAGACTCACGCAGGTCCACTACTCCATCTACAGATCCCAGAGCCCCTCAGCCTGAAGTGCTCACCTTCCAGGGACGAGTGCAAGGCTGGAAAGAGGCCATGAAGGGCACTGCCCGCCATGTGGATGCCTTCCTGGGCATCCCGTTTGCCCAAGCTTTGGTGGGACCCAGCCAGTTCTCGGCCTGATGCCCAGTGCAGCCCTGGGAAGGTGTGCAGATTGCCAGCATGGGTCCCCGTTGTGAGTACCTGGGCCAGGGGGGAAGGAGGGCCGGCTACAGTGGGCCCAGCTAGTGGGCTGACTTTGAGCTCCTCTGGTCCCAGGTATCTGCAGGATATGAAGCAAATGAACAACTCCAGGTTCCTGCTGAATGGAAAACAACAGGTTTTCTCCATCTCTGAGGACTGCCTGCTGCTCAACATCTACCGCCCAGCTGGGGCCACTGCAGGGGCCAGAAGGCCAGTGAGCAGACCAGGGCCCTGTCCACCCAGCCTGCTCAGCCCAACAAGCACAGGACCCTGGCTTCCCTGGCCTAAGCCTGCCCCAAATCTGTAGACGGATTGTAGGCTGGTCAACAGGGACCTGGGGTCCAGGAATCCAGGCTCGTGGGCACATGGCCATCTCTGCAGGTCATGGTATGAATCCGTGGAGGTGGATTCCTGTCTGGCGCTGCCACCTCCCGGGATGGGTCAGCTCTGGCTGCCTTCAGGGACATGGTGGTGGTCACAACCCAGTACCGCCTTGGGATCCCTGGCTTCCTCAGGTGAGAAGCGCACCTGAAGCTGTGAGTGACTCAAGGAGGAGGGGCAGGCCCGGAGCCTGAATGAGGTTCTTCAGGCAGGAGCACAACCCTGACCCCAGTGCCCCATGTTATCTGGACAGAGGAGGGGGCTCTCTGAGGCCTCAACCTGGGAAGGAAGCCAGCCAGTGGCAGAGTTGATCATGAACTTGGTCCATTGAGCACAGGCTGTTTTCCTGGAATGGGTCATGGATCCAGGGAGACTTGGACACAGAGAGCAGAGGCTACTGTTGCCCTTGACATCCTGTGCTGGCTGACTGCTCATCTATGACAACCATCCCACACTGTGGGCACGGGTGCTCACAGCATGACTCAGAGCCCACTCAGCCCCAGGAGCAGAGGGAACTTGGTGTCCTGAGCGCTGGTCCAGAACAAGCTGTGAGAACATCTGCCAGGGGAGGAGACCTCACTGACCACTGCCCTACCCTACCTCCAACACTGGGGATAGCCACGCTCCAGGCAACTGGGGCTTCCTGGATGTGGTGGCTGCACTGCACTGGGTGCAGGGGAACATCACCCCTTTTGGGGGGGACCCCAACTGTGTCACCATCTTTGGAGGGTCTGCAGGGGCCATGATCGTGTCTGCACTGGTGAGTGTGCACTCAGCGTGGGGTGAGGCTGAGGGTCCCTGTGATCCTGGAGCTCCCAGAGCCTCTATCCCTTTGGTCACTCTCTGTTCTCCCTGCCGCCCCAGGTCCTGTCCTCACTGGCTCAGGGACTGTTCCACAGAGCCATCGCTCAGAGCGGAGTCATCACTATCCCAGGCTACCTGAATCCCAACCAGCTGTCCCTGGCTCAAGTAAGGATCTTCATCACTCTACACCACCCCACACTTCATTAGTACCTGTGTGGGCCAGGGTTCTCTAGAAACAAAACCAGGATGCTTATGATGATAGATGAGAGAGAGAGCGAGAGAGAGTGAAAGAGATATAGAGGGATGTAGAGAACTAGAGAGAGCTAAAGAGCAAGAGAGAGAGAGAGAGAGAGAGAGAGAGAGAGAGAGAGAGAGAGAGAGAGATTTAATCAGCATGTAGGAATATAACCGCTAATGAGTCAACACAGCCGTACTCACTTTCATGGAACCATTAACATACTGGAAGTTCTTCAACTCACAAGGGCTGCTGGATCCAAGGTCAGGGAAGAAGACAGCCGAGTCTTTCCTCAGGCAATATAGACCAGAATCTGTCCCCATTCAGCAAGCAGCAGGGCAGGTCCCCAACAGTCAGCAGGTCAGGAGCGAATCAAATCAGGCCTGGATGGGGTACGAAACTCAAATAATGCAAGACAACAGGATCCCCCAGCCTCAAGTTCCAGAGATGTGCACGCCAACTGCAGGTAAGGCAGGTTCTGAACGAATCGCAAGATCTAGGGACACAATCTACAGGTTGGCTTGTCCCCAAAGTAGTGGAGCTCACAAGATGAGGCAGAGAAGTAGCTAAAGCAGCCACGCGCTGGACAGATGACCAGAGAGAAAGAGAGTGATGGAGCTGGCCTTGCTGAGCCATTTATCTCTTTGCCCTCGAAACAAACTGTAACCTGATTAATCCCACATGTTCCTGGCCACATGTTCCAGGCCATTGGCCTGGTTGGCACAGTAAACCTACCACTAACAGTACCCTTCCCTTCAACCCTGGGGTTTGGGAGCATCTCCCTATGGACAGGACCAGACCCCTAGGGTGAAGACAATATACAGACCCTGGGGGCGCAAAGGGAACAGCTGGTGCAGGCACGGAGGGCAGGGGGGCGGAGGCGGGTGGATGCCTGGAGGGAAGAGGACCTTGAGGCTGTCCCCAGGCCTTTGTAGACTCCGTGGGCTGTCACTCCAACTCCACCACTGAGATGCTGCAGTGCCTCAGACTGAAGACAGGTGAAGACATGGTCCTTACCAAGGAGTCCCAGAAGGTACCCCTGCCTCTCTGGGGACAGTGATGGGCTAAGGCTCAGAGGGGTCAAGTCTTGTTCCTATGGGAAGAGAGAAACACTTAGGGGGTCTGGGGTGAGACTGTGCCAGCACCCCAGGAGAGGAAGGAGGTGAAAGCCAAGCTAGACCAGTGTCTAAAGGAGCTGAGTGGTGGCCCCGAGGGGAGCCTGTGATCCAGAGCGGAGGCTCATTGCACACTCCCGTGCGGTTTGCTCTTCCCCCAGGTGCCCTGTATCCACTCACTTTCCCTTCGAGCTCAGCAGCTCAGGCAGAGGGACAGGTGGCCCCTGGCTCCCACTTGGGTCTGACTGAGTGACACTATCTTGCTTTCTCCTGCAGAAAATGAATGTCATTCCCAACACGGTGGACGGCACCTTCTTTCCCGAG
Source organism: Nesogale talazaci (assembly GCA_004026705.1). NCBI lineage: Eukaryota > Metazoa > Chordata > Mammalia > Afrosoricida > Tenrecidae > Nesogale > Nesogale talazaci. Next base: position 45,281 of record PVJH01014704.1, on the reverse strand, counting down.
AGCCCCAAGGAGCTCCTGGCAGAAAAGCAGTTCCAGCGGGTGCCCTTCCTCCTGGGCATCACCAATCAAGAGTTTAGCTGACTGCCCTCTAGACTGAGTGTCCTTCGAGACCTGTGTCCTTCAAGGCCCAACACAGGACGGTTTCCTGTCACACACACACACACACACACACACACACACTACAGCCTTGTGAACTGGGCACTGTCGTTCCCACTTCAGAGGTGAGAAAACCCAGGCGGAGGGAGGCTGAGGGACATGGTGAAGACCATGCAGCAGATTGGTCTTAAGCTCTAAGAACATAACCCATGGGATAGTTTGGCCCACAGATCATGTAGCACACAACTTGAGACAGAAACTAGCTAAAGCAGCACCACACTGGTCCAATCACAAGGCATCAAGGGAGAGGGAATGGCCTTTCAGAGGCATTTATCTCATTTCCCTCCCATCAAGTCGTGACCTAATTCATCTTCACCCACATGTTCCTCTTAAGATAGTTCACAAAATAAACCTATCACAGTCTACCCCTTGCCAACTTGGCACTTGTATACAATTAGATCGTAAACAATATAATTTTCAGACATGAATGAAATGATGCCTATACTTCACATCAAACATCTATCATGAAAACATAATGAATCTATTTGTATCAGGTATATTGTACATGAACATGGGAAATATATTCAATAAGCGCGTAGAAAGAAGAAATACTAACAATCACAAACCTCGCTTTTGCAATTGACCACATGGTTGTAACTGATAGGTAGTGTAGAACTGCCATCTCTGAGTTACCCATTCTGTATGACCTTTGCCCTTGGCTAGCACCTCGGCTGACCGTAGTTGCTTGTCTTCCTTCCTGAAAGGTCCAGGTCATTAGATGTTCTGTCAGGATTGGGTTTCTGTACTTAATCATTTACTTTAATGACAGGACATGGTAATACTAAGAGATGTCCTAGGGGATCTTCTGGATTCCAGGCACAGTCGCCTTTACCTCCGTTATGTAGCACCAGTCCAAATTCTCCTTGGTAATCAGGATCAATCACACCACTCAGTACCTTGTTTACCTGTTGACCCAAAGGCATAAAGAGCCCAAAGTAACCAAGGAGGCATTCTTAGCTCCCAGTTCTGTGAAATCTGTGCTGTGTTCCCAGGTAGGAGAGTTCCTTCCTTTAGAACTAGGACCTCCAGGCCTGAAGAGTATAGGGTCGCTGGGACAGGAAGGAAAAATGTTGCAAGTGGATCATTAGGTGTATTAGTGAATGGTGCCACTCCAGCTCCCACCCCTTGGTTCCTGGACCCATGAATTCTGGCTACTGGAGACACAGCACCATATATTAGCCACTGGTTTAGAATATATACAGCTCCCTGGAAATCATTGCACTAGCCCCACAAGGTGTTAGTTGGTACTGTAATTGTGTCTTTAGGAGGCCATTGCATCATTCTGCAAAGCCAGCAGCTTTCATGGGTAACATGATACGACTAGTGGATTCCTTGGGCATGGGCACATTGCCACACTTCATTTGCTGGGAGTGAATTCCTTGATCTGAAACAATGTTAAATGGGATGCGATGCCCATGGATAAAGCATTCCGTAATCCATGAATGGTTGGTTTGGCAGAAACACCGAATGTAGGCAAGGCAAATCCATATCCAGAGTAGATGTCTAGTCCAGCAAGAACAAAGCACTGTCCCCATCCCCTCACAGAAGGGTCCCAGAAAAGGGACAAGTCAACCGGGGTGCAGTACAGCACTCAGGAAACACACAATATTCCCGAAGTTCTTTAATGCTTCCTCCCTCCTCACCATCCTGACCCTAATTCTACCTTACAAATCTGGTTAGACAGGAGCATGTAAACTGGTACAAATAAGAGCTCTCAATACACAGAACTCAGGACAGATAGCCCCCTCAGGAACAATAATGTGATTATCACTATCATGAGGGTAAGGGGAAAGTGGGGAGAAGAAGGAAGGAAGGGAAACTGATTGCAATAGTCAATGTATATATCCTCCCCAACTCACCTGCCAAGGGGGAAGAACAGTGGAAACCTGGGTGGAGGGAGATAGAAGATGGAGTAAGATATAAAAATAATAATAACTTATCCAGGATCATGAGAGTAGGAGATAGGGAAGGAAGGGAGGGAGAAAAGTGACACTGATACCAAGGACTCAAGTAGAAAGAAAGTGCTTTGCAAAGGATGATGGCATCAAGTGTGCTTGATACAATTGATGTCTGAATTGTTATAAGAATTGTAAGAGCCCCCACTACAATAATTTATTAAAAAATAAAATAAAACACAAAATGCTGTCCCCTCCATGATGGAAAGGGTTCTATGAAATTAATGTGACACCAAGTTGCTAATTGATCTCACCAATGAATGGTCCCATATCTTGGATTCAATGCTGGATTCTGCTGCTTGGAGATGGGGCATTCAGCAGTGGTATTAGCCGGTTAGCAGCCTTTCGTGTCACTGGATAAATTGTTCAGGGTAACATACCCAAAGAACGAATAGGTTAGCTCTAAAATCCAAAGATGTCGACTAGGTGTTGTGCCTCCTGTTTAATTGTGAGGACTATCTCAGCATGCCGTGGACCACTGGACTCCTAGAAATTTTACTGAGGTGGGTTGATTTTCCACCCTTCTGGACACAGTTGTTGTACCAATGAATCTAGAGTCTTTAATACATCTTCCTAAGTAGTTGTCATCGATATAATAATGGGTATTTTTGTGGCATTTTGTGAAGAGAGGCAACCAAGTACCCTGCGGACTACATTACGGCACACGGCAGGAGAGTTTGTGTATCGTTGGGGAAGAATGGTGACACTCTATTATTGTCCTTGACAGCTAAAGCCAAGACTCCTTTAGGTGGGTCTTAGAAACTGGTATTGAGAAGAAGGCATTGGTCAGATCAATACCTGAATACCAAATATCAAGAGACCTATTAATTTGCTCAAGCAATGACATCACACCTGGAATGGCAGTTGCAATTGGAGTCATTACCTGGTGAAGTTTAGGATAATTCATCATCATTCTCCTAGAGCCATCAATTTGCTTTACAAGCCAAATAGGTGAGTTAAACATGGATATGGTAGAACTCAGGTCCCCTCCATCCTTAAGGCCTTTGTTAGTGGTATTATGATAGGGGATTGCATCTCTGCAATCCTTCCAGTAATGTGATATCACTTTTGGTTTACTAGGTCCCTAGGCAATGGCAGTCCTAACGGTGTCCACTTTCCTCTCCTACCATGATAGCCTTGATTCCACACTTCATGAATCTGATATGCTAATTAATAAGTGTGTCTATGCCAATGATGCATCCTGGAACTGGAAAAATAACAACAGGATGGTTTTAGGGGCCCACTGGACCTACGGTGAGGTGTACCTGACCTAAAACTCCATGGATAACGACCTCAATAAACTCCCACTCTAATTGGTGCACTTTCAAAACATTTTGGGTCTCCTGGAATTAGTGTCGGTTCACTCAGAGTCCAGTAACCCCTGAAAAATTGGATAATTCCTCTTCCCCAATGAACAGTCACTCTGAGAAAGGTCTCAGGTCTTTTGGGGGAAGACTAAACGAAAGACCCATAGCAGAAAACTTTGGTGATATAACAGGGTCCTTCTTCAAAGAGACCTGGCTTACCCCTCATTCAAAGTGTTGTGGGTCTGTCAACTGGCTCAAGTCTGGGGATGGACTGAGGGGTGTGACTCTCTTTTCTGGTGATTTGTGTTGAAGTGCCGCTGTTCACCTGACTTAGCATTCTTTTGACTGTATGGAACACATAGATATTTCATAAGGCTCCCATGCATTTCACTCCTAGGGATCCCTTGGTGACGCAGCAAATACCACACAAGACAGATAACTCTGTTTACCTTGTGTTCTCACAGTCCTCTTGTGTCCTCACACAAATCGGTCACTGAGACCGATTTACTTCTCACCCTCTCTCCCTGCTTATGAAGACAAGGGCAGGTCCTTGGGGGCGATCTCTTCATCCTGGATGAAGATGGAAGACTTTCAACGTTGAATAGACAACATGAACTTAAAAAAAAAAACAAAAAGAACCTGAACTTGTCCTTGGAGAACAGGAAGTAACTAGGAGCTTTGGAACAATGGAGAGGCACCGTGCAAAGCTTCTCTGATGTCATGTTCATGTAAGCTCACCTTCTCAGAGAAGAACAGATCCCAATGGCATGTGGTGGTGAGGAGAAATTTCTTTTTATGGGTCCTCTACACATGACTCTGAGACTTTCACCAATAACTGTGGGAGACTATGCAGTGGGGCATATTTGACATTTATAATCAGTTTGAGTTGCCATTCTCATGGCCGTAAGGGTGAGCTAGCTCAGATGCAGGAGCTGAGAGAATCCGGGCACCATGAAGGAAGAAGAGCAACCAGAGGAATGGGTTTGAAATTCCTGTCGGATGTGGAGGCATGAGTCCGCATGCCACACAGAGACCAGAGGATGAGGCAGGGGCCTCAGACACAGAGCAGAGGAGCAGCACGAAGACTGTCAGGCTGTGAGGCAGAACAGCAGGTCGGCTTTCTGGCCAAGAAGGCAGAGGTCAAGAGACCCTGTGGCGGGGAGGCTGAGGATTCAAAAGAGACTTGGCTACTGACCGAGGAGGGGTGTTATTGTGAACCTCTGATTGCATTCATGTCTTCTGATCATGGCTTGTAGTAACCTGTGTTACTTTGGGTTGATTAGAGAAACGTAATTTACAGATACTCATATGTGTACAACAAAAAAGTCTTATATACAAAAGCAATTGAGAGAACATCTCAGCCCTGTCCAGTTCAATTCCATAAGTCTGATATTAGCCCATAGGTCGAATATTAATCTATAAATTCCTCTTCAAACTCACTTAACACGTGCAATGAAGCGGAATGCAGGAAGATCACAAGCCAGTGAGTGGGAAGTCTTCTGGATCCAGTAGCAGTGGAAGCATCTCATCACTGGCAGGGGTCTGCATGTGGCTCCTCCAGCTCCAGGGCTCCAGCATACTCCATGTGTGTTGTCACCAGGAAGACAAAGCAGAGAGTGTGTCTCCCACCTCCAAGGAGGAATACAGGACTTCCCGGAATCCTCAGAAGAAGGTCATGTCCACACAGAGACCTCATTGGCTATTGCCTGCTTGACAGGCTAGATTCTACCACTTCAAAAGTAGCAGGAGGTTATGTTAATGCTGCATCCCCATTCTGAGACCTCATGCAACCTGAGTGGCTTGGCCACGTCTTTACTCTGTGACAACAGCTTGACTGCCACAGTAATCCAGACACCTGCTGGCCCGTGTACCCTGTGGGTGTTTGGGAAGGGGTTGAAATCCCCCAGAAATTGCCCTCCCCCAACTGAAAGGGGATGGAGGAAACCAGTAAAGCCACAAAGGACTGAGGCTGCTGGGTAGGGAGGGGCCAGTTCAGGTTTCAGGGCTCTGTCTGCTGGTATGGCCCTGCTGCTCAGCTGGCAAGGCTGGGCAGACTGCAGGAGGGGGAGCCATGGGCCAAACCCCTCTCCAAATCTAGTCTGAGAACACTGGTAAGGAGCTCTGTTCTAGGGGGGACCCGCCTGATACCCCAAGAGTCTGACAGGAAGCCCTGCCTCGAGCCTTTGGGAGTACTGCGCCTGGTTTTGGTTCATGAAAGGTCCAGGTTCCAGACCACAGGCACCATTCATCATGTGTCTCAGGCTTTCACTCACTCGCTGTGGTAGTGAGATGATTTTTTTTTGTCAAATTAAAGATGTGTAAAAGTACAGGTATGGAGTTCAACCTGTCAATCAGGTCGCAGACTGATGGTGCTTCCTTGGGGACGTGATTTTCTCAAAAGGGGGAGGTTGTGAACATCCTTCTCACTCTACCACAACGCCTTCCTGCCTGTTGGGATTCTGCTGCCACTCTGAGAACCGCCAATGCCCTGCCATGTGGATCCACGTGACTCTGCACTCACTGACCTGTGATCTTCCAGCACTCTGCTTCACTGCATGAGATTGTGTGAGTCTGATGACAGACTTATGAACTAGTACGGGACTAACAGACTTGAGTTAGACTGGTGAGGGAGATTTTCTTGATATTTAATTATTTCTTGATATAAAGCTCTTTCATATAGGTATGATTGTCACTGGCTTTGTTTCTCGAGTCAATCCAGCCTAACACATTCACTCCCTAGTAGTCACAGCATCATATACTCAAAATCATTGACTCCGTGTCCTGCCCAGAGTCCTGGTGTGGCCAACTGAAGGGGGTTAGATCAACGATTCCCTCTCCCAGAGCCCTCGTTAGGTCCATACACTGACACAGACACAGAAGCATCAGCCTAAGTAGACTCTCCTGTAATTCACAAGACGTAGGACCACTCAGCCCCCAGAAGACACAAGGGATTTTCTAGATAAAGGGATGTGGGAAAGAGACTGGAAATGAACTAGGACTGGCCCTCACAGTCAGGGGAAGGTACTACCGAGGCAGGGAGGAGCTTGTGCAAAGGGTCAGGGGTGGGAAGCAGCCTGGTGACACTTTAAAAGAGTTCACATCAGTCTAGAAAGGGTTGATAATTATGGAGTATGGCCCATGACAGCCTAGATAAAGTGTCTCCCAGTCTTGAGACAAAGAGGGTGCATTGTTGACATTGTGCCATCGCTTCTGATGACCCCGGCCTAGAGGCTCAGGCCTCACAGCTCCTCTTGGGCCACCCTGTCCTCCTTCTGCTTCCTCTGTGGAGTCTTGGTGGAGAGAATCTCTGCCCAGAGCTGCATCCAGGGTTCCCTCAGCTTCTTTCCAAGCCGTGGCTCTGGGCTGATCTGCAGATATTGCTCTGACTCGGTGAAGAGGGGCCACGAAGGCAGTCCTACACCATTGGGGTCCCTGGAAGGAAGGAAGAAGTAGATGTCCTCTGAGGTCTCCTGGGGTGGACCCTGAGTGGCCCAGGTCTGAAGCCAGTTCTGTCACCCAGACTCACCCTGTGCGGGCAAACTGTGTCCACTGGGCCATCATGGTGAGACTCAGTTGCTTCTCCTCCTCGGTGGCCTCTGGGAAGGCTGGTGGGAAAGATGGGACCGTGTCAGAATCAGGCGGCACCTTGAGGGCACCCAGTTGTCCCCAAGACAGCGGCTCCTCCAAGTCCCACCCCTGCCCTGGAGGTCTGACTGCTGAAGGGCTGCATGCCTGTGCTCACCCAGAAGAGATCTCTCATCCACGAGGAAGGGGCCACCAAACACGAAGGTCCAATCAGCCCCATGGTCAGCTTTCACCCAGTCTGGTCTGAATTTCGCAAAGGAACTGGGTCGATGCTGGAACTCATAGAAGAAGATGGGGAGCCCGGAATCTGCAGAGAGGGCAGGATCAGATTTAGGCGACCACAGCCTTACTAGACCCTGCCTTAGGTCCAACAGACCCGTAATATGTGCGGGGAAATGAAATTTCTTTCTTTCTAAAAAATTATTTTATTAGGGGGTCTTACATGTTTTATCACAATCCATCCATCCATCCAGCATGTCAAGCACATTTGCACATATGGCACCTTCATCATTTTCAAATCATTCTCTTCCTACTTGGCCCCCTGATATCAGGTATACATTTCTTCCTCCACCCTTCCCCACCCACCCTCCCTTACAAACCCTCGATAAGTTATAGATTATCATTTCCATACCTTACAGCATCCTCCATCACCCCTCAACCACTTTTCCAATACTTGTCCAATTGGGAGGGGGTTCTAGATTGATCCTTGTGATCAATTACCCCTTCCTTCCCACACTATCTCCTAATCCTCCTCCTATTTCTACTCTCTTTGTTGGTCCTAAGGGGTTTCATCAGTGCTATAGTGCACCCTAACTAGCTCATCTCTTCCTCTGTGAGGGGATGTCCAATTGTCTACAGATGGACATGGGATCTCCACTCCAGGCCCCCCACACACCATTCACCTTAAGTATGATTTTTGTTCTGGGTCTTAGATGCCTGATTCCTGATCACATCGAAACCTCATGATCACACAGGCTACTGTGCTTCTTCCATGTGGACTTTGTTGCTTCTGAGCTAGATTTGTTTATCTTCAAGCCTTTAAGACCCCATATGTTATATCTTTTGATACCCGGGCTCCATCAGCTTTCTCTATCACATTTACTTATGCACCCATTTTGTCCTCAGCAATCGTGTTGGGAAAGTGAGCATCACAAAATGCCAGATAGTTGAAACAAAGTATTTTTGTGATAAGAAAGAACTTGAGTTGTGGTCCAATGTGTATCTGCAACCTTAAATCTTAACATATAGCTGTGAATACATAGTTCTATTCCCCTCTCTTTATATGTGCATTTACATATGTACATGCTTGTATTTAGGCCTCTAAAAACGTCTTTTGGGCACTGAGCCCTGGTGGTGCAGTGGTTGTATGTGGGACTGAGGCCCACAGGGTTCATGGTTCAAATCCAGCAGCAGCTCTCAAGGAGAAAGGCTGGGCCTCCTACTCCCACCAGTGAGCCCACCAAAAAAAAGTCCTTTGCCTTCTGGTTCTTTTCTCTATTTCCTTTTACTTCCCTCCTGCTCCACTACCAAGTTTGGCCTTCAATCAGGCTTATGAATTTCTCGCTGCTACATTGTCCTTGATGAAGCCCCACTTGGCATCCTATGACCTTTCTTTCATTAATTTTAGTTCACTTGTTGTTCTCTTGTCCCTGAGTTGGTCTCCCTCCCCTCCCCCTGCTTCCTTTCTCCAAACTGTCCTCCCTAATCCCCCCAGAACCATTGGTCCTGTTCTTTTCATCTTGGAAATATTTATCCTTCTATGTTATCTAGGTAGACATGCAGATACATTGATAAGTGTGAATAAGAGGCACAGCCAAATAAAATAACAAAGGAAGTCAAAACCAACAAGACAATAACAACAACGGGGGGGAGGGAGCAAAATAACAATAATAAAAAGAAAGTCACTGACAAAAATAGAAAAGCCTATAAATTCTTCCAGGTCTATTTGTTGGCCTTTATGAGTGTTTTACAGTCAAGTCTCATGGGGTGCCACGCCCTATCTCCAAAGTCTATTTTTTGTTTCCCCCAGGGGTTTCATCACTCTGTTCCCTTTGCAGCTCTGCTGCATGCCCTCATTGCCTCACCATGGCATGATGGGGCCAGACCGTGCAATATTCCTGCACTGTGTCTCCAGCGCAGTCCCCCAAAGCATGATGGTTCAGTGAAGGATGCCGTGTCCAGTGGTGGGGCCGGCCCTACAGTCCTCACCTTGAATAGTCTGCTCTGAGGAGGAACATCATCCTGGGAGGTGGGTGTGTCAGGATGTGCCCAGGCGTGAAATTTCTTAATATGCCTCATGGACCCACGTCTCTGGAATTCCCATCACATGTTTGGGGAGGACTATGTAAACAGGGTGTGTGTAATAGTAACAAAGGGGACTGGTCAGCTTTTATCCCCAACCCGCTGCCTGTAAAGATGAGTGATCTTGAAAGAGCAGAGCAGAGGGAAGCTGAGAACCTTGGCAGAGCATGGCAGAGACCTTTGAGTGGTGGAGACCACTGAGATCAGATGCATCAGAGATTGGGGCACGGAAAGAACAGTGCTAAGACTATGAAACTCTGGAGACTACATGACCATGAGAGAGAGAGAGACAAGCAGGATGACGTCCTTGCCCATGGAGGCTAAGACCAAGGGACCTTATAGCTGAGAGACTAAGAACCAGAGAGTGAGCCTTAGCTGGTGGTGGAGGAGACTAAGGACTGTGTCCTTACTGAGTGCTGCTCTGGACTTGGGATCGTCTACTGCCTCCCCTTAGGACCGCCCCCCCTTAACTGAGACTCTTCTCTGAGAGCTCTCTGGGGCTATTGAAAGGAATTATGTAAAAGGACTTGGTCAGACGGGTTGGTGTCAGAAGAGATTGTCTAACCCCTGCCTCACTGTAATAGGGAAGCCAAAGGGGGTCAGATATTTTGAGCATACTGATGCTCATTGGACTATCGATACTGGCAACTATAGTGATGATGACCCAGGGGCTATCATGGAACACTGAGGGAGTTTGACAAGGTGTTGGCTGTGTGCTCTGTGGGGGGCATCCATTTCCTGCTCAGCGATCGCTCACAGCGGAGACTGCTGTCATCCATCTTACAACTGAGGAAACCAGCACAGATGTGTCAGATTTCCTGCCCAAGGTTACACAGTGAAGAACTTGAGCCATTCTGGGGCTGTCAGGGCTCATACTGCAGGCTGGACTGTGGGGAAACAGGACTGATCTCCCAGGAGAAGTGTCCAAAGAGGGATGAGTTCATCTGTGAATCCGCAGCCACTGATGTGGGGCCTGGTGATGACCTCTGACAAGATCACAGCAGTTCCCTGGGTCTGGGTCTGTTAGTTCTTCTTCGAAGTGCCCACTTGTGGGCGGCTGATGATTGTAGGTCAACTTGAAGCTGTCTGACGGTTTAGATGTGGAGTCCAAGCCTCCAATCAGGTCACAGCCTGATAATGCCTCTTTGGGAGGTGTGGCATCTCAGTGGGAGAACTGGGAACTTCCTCCGCTCTCTGGGCCTTGCTCTACCGTGGGCTAGGGTTCTACCACTGACCTGGAGAGCTGCCGGGGTCCTGCATGCTTCCACCAACTTTGGATCTATAGGACCCTCTACTTTGCAGTCCATGACCTTCTGCCTTTTGGATCATTGTCTGTGGTTGCCTGAGTCTGAGGAGGGGCGGCTTATAGACTAGTATAGAACTGGACTGGGCTGGGCTTATAGAACTAGCATAGAACTGGACTGGGCTGGGTTGCCTTTTGGGGGATATTGAATTCCCTCTTGGCATGAAGTTCTTTCTTACACATTGATGAGCGCCACCAGACTTGTTTCTTAGACAACCTGGCCGAACACACCTCCACAGATGACTCTCATTTCTGTGCCACTGTATCCCAGAGTCTTGGGCCCCGGGTCTCAGAGACACCCCATCTCCTATCACAGTCAGGTCACCAGTGATGACCCAGGTTCTGGGTCAGACTGAGAGGTGGGAAAGAGGGACAGGGTCAAGCTCACCTCGGAGGCTTCTTGAGAAGGTCAAGACAGGAAAGTTGAAGAAACCATCACTCAACAAGTCCAGAATAGCATCACGCTTCATCCATGGCTCCCAGGTGTTGTGTAAGTACTCATCTATGATGGTGAGCATCCGCTCTGGGGGGATGTCCTAGGGCAGGAGGCCAGGCACAAGTCTGTGTGGGTCCCATGATGATGAAAGTCCCTCCCCCCAAAACCCGCCCTTCCTGCCTGACCTCCGGGTCCCAGGATATCTCTTTGTGTCTGTTTTCTCTGCCACTGGAAGTTCTAGATGTATTGTGGGAATGACGAGTTCATGTTCAGAGTCAAACACTAGTGCTGTGACCACTGCCTGAAAGAGAGACCTCGCGCCAGTCAGCGAGGCTCTCTTGGAGTCAATTTAGCCAGTAGAATTGTGTGTGAAGTTACCAAGCGGTGGACTGACTCCAGGCAGGTGACCCATTTCAACGCATGGGAATCAAAGACAGAACACATGAGACCTCTCTATGTTCCAGAGGACAAGGAGGAGGGTCTGTGGATGGAGAAGCCTTGAGTTTCTCAAGGCAGGAAAGGTGCATCAACTGAGATGATCTGGGTATCAGCTCCCTGCAAGTCTCCTCAGAGGCAGCCTCCATTCTGCTTACAACTCTGCTGGGTGAAAAGGAGCACCCCACTGACAGGGGAAGCGACAGGCATAGAAGTTAGGAGAATTGTGAGCAGGTGACTACCCTGGGACCTGTCCCAGGGCCACGGAGCTTCACATGTGACAAAATAATCTTATCAGAGTTGGTTCAAGCCCTGGCTTTTCCCCTTATTCTGTTCTTCCCCCACCATCCCTCGATATGGTGCTGCAGGGGGTGCCATGGAGAATGCCACAGACAATCGCTTGTCTTGCTGCTGAACACAGGAACTGCCCAATGGAAATGCCCACGAGAGGCAGCTTCTCCAGTGATGATGCTGATGAACTCCGTGTGAGTTCAGGTCCTCAGCAGAACTCAAGTTTCGGCATTTGAACCATGGACTTGGTGGTAGGTGGGCGGTGGTGGGTGTTGGCAAGTTGGGGCAGTGAGCATTCTGGGAGGGACCCCTGTGCCCCCCGGCAGCTTGTCTCACCATATCGGTCATGACGGGCCTCAAGAGGGTCAGCATGTTCTCTGGGCTCAGCTGCTCAATCTGATCCAGGAAACCCAAGGTCTGCAGGAACATCAAGTCTCTCTCAGTACAACCTGACCGCTGTCCCTCAGCAGAGTCCCAGGCAGGTGAGCACACCCAGCCCTGTGTCTACACGCCAGAGTGGCCAAACCTCGAGGCCACAGCCCACCAGGATGAACCCCCACCCAGTGGAAGTAGCCAGCGATTAGCACGCGAGGAGAGACAATGCTTTGTTCCACATTTTCATCAAACAGCATCAAGATCCCCCCATGCAACAATTCAGGCTACAGAGAGAGTGAAAACATTGAATATGTTTAGATGACCCAGTTGTGTTAATGAGCACCTGACTGCCTGTGTTCAGATCCCAGTTCAGACACTTATTCCTGTGCCTCCGTTTACTGCTCTGTCCAAGAGGAATCTAAAATATCGGCCCACTGGGACGGAGGTTCAATTCCCGCTCACAGGAGCAAAGGCTGGGCCTCCTACTCCCACCACCAGGGCAGTGATGCATATATATATGTGTGTGTATATATGTGTGTGTGTGTGTGTGTGTGTGTGTATATATATATATATATATATATATATATATATATATATATATATGTCGGCCTTGCTTTTTCTTTTTTAATCTGCTTTTTAGCACCATTGTGTGCCCTAAGTGAGTGAACACAGCTGGAAACCCGGGCGAGGAGTAATGATCACTACAGGCCTAGAGTGCATCCAGTGTCATACTTCAACCCCTCCACAAGAATAAGACAAAGAGCCTCATTAAACCTGGGCAGCGTTCAGCCGTGAACAGAGATCTCCCAAGAAGAAATCCAGGAGATCCATGAACTTAGGACAACAGGCTGTCCATCATTACCCAGTGGAGCAATGTGACCCCAAACTGCTACAAGATACCTCTCGCTGCAGCCTTCCTGAAAAAAACTCACAAAGTAGACAACAAGGAATGCTGGTTAGACAGTGGAGGGGCCGACCCCTGACGCTCTGCCGGTGGGATGGTCAAATGCTGAGTGACGGTGTCCAAGAGCCAAGCATTGCTTTTAAAAGTTGGATAAAGAAACGTGACCCAGCACGCTTGTCTATTTAGATTATATCCCAGCGACGTATACCTCCTCCCTGAGGTACGGAAAACAGTGAAGTGGGTGAAGGGACACATCGGACAATGACAATTTGTAAATTATTAAGGGCTCATGGGGGAAAGGGGATGGGGAGGGAGGGGAAATATGAGGAACTGATACCGGGGGCCAAAGTAGAAGGAGGATGTTTTGAGAACGATGACGGCAACAAACGTGCAAATGTGGTCTGCATGCAACTGATGTATGTATTGATCGTGATAGGAGCTGGATGAGCCCCCAATAAGATGATTTATTAAAAAAATTTTTTAAAGAGACACAACACCCATCAGACAGAATCCCACCAGGCTCCCCCTTGTAGCAGTCACCCTGGCAAGATGGAAGAAGAATGGGTGTGAAGGGCACGAGGAGAACGACTCTCTGGTCACCAACCTCCCCCCACCCCCAGTCTGCCACGTCTCTCATTCATACGGCATTAATCAAGTGAGCAGCGGTTCCTGGTTTGTCCATGTGGGGGTTTTCTCCCGTAGGACTTTAGACAGGCAATTCCGCCACATTCAGTTCCCGTTCTGCAAGTTACGGTTAACTAAACAGTATGCCAAGTTCAACCTTCCTTTTCCCCTGCTCACAGCCTCAGATGATGTCTTCCCTGGGCTTTGGAGTGCCTTTCTGATTTCGGCAGATCATGGAGGAAGGGCGTGCGACAGCTACGGTGTACTGCTTACCACTGTCTGCCCAGTGTGCTGCCTGGAAATGATGAGCGCTTGTGCAAACTATCCTTCCTAAAACCGGATGTCCTTTGACTCGGAAGAGAGAGGATGAAAACGACGTCCATGCTCACCCAGGGAAGAAGAGGCAAACCTGCTGTGGCGTCCACTCGCCGTGCAACTTTAAAGACTCATCATCACTCCTAACCTGGGCAAACCAGGAGGACATTGTGCTGAGTAAATTAAGCTAAAAAAGCCCATCAAGAAAGGTCAAAATGACACGAAACCCTGTTGTAAAAACCCAAGATAAGCCTTTCACAGAAAATAACTGTACGCTGACGGTGACCGGGAGGGGACGGAGAAGAGATGGTCCATTCAATAACTAGAGGGGAGCCATCTATTCACACGGGTGAAGGTGAAGACGATATACAGTCAGGGTGAGTTCAGCAACTCAGGTGGAAACAGGTGAAGGGCTGCCAGGAGAGCAGCAATGAAAGGCGACCGAGTTCAGTGCTGTGGCCAGACAGTCCTACAATGATGGGGGTGCAAGAGGAGATGTCTGGATAGACACGCAGGCTGGAAAGTGTATGAGCGACTGCTCCACCACCCCCATGAATAGATGTGGATTGAAGAGAGACTATTTCTAGCTGTGCATTGACCTGTGCTACAGACATATCCAGGAATGCACTGGAGCCTTCAGGGAACAAATATGGTGAACAGTTTTCAGGCAATACAGAAACACCATGCAGGAAGGCATCAACAGATCTGCGAGTTCCGGACCATCATCTTCTGGACACGAAACTCAACTGGTGTGCCGCAGCCCACAAAGACAATGTTCTTTCTACCCTCTGCTTTGGGGAGCAGCAACGGGGTCTTAAAAAGTCCATGAGCAGCCATCTAAGGTGCAACTAGTAACGTCTCCATGTCAAGGGAATAGAAGCGTGAAGAACATCAAGGATCTAGGGAAACAGTCCAGTGGATGAAAGTTACCATGGGAATATCATTGTTCATGACTCTGTCTCCAGAGAACTAGAGAGTGCCTGGCTACCACTTCCAATGGATCAGCAAAAAATGACAGAAGAAAGTCCTGGAGAGTCCAGAAGAGAAAGGTGGAGCAGCACCCGCCTCACAAAAATGACATGGCCTTGAGCCTGGTCATTGTCCTCCAACTAACCCTGAACCCAAGGATCTCCAGAAAAGATCCAACTCACTCCTCTGCCTGGGCTTCTTTTAGAAGTAACTGAGCATCTAGAGGACAGCTGAAGGATAGGACTGAAGAGCTCATTGCCCATTGCACCATCGGACTCGATGCTAAGAGCTCCTTGAAGAGGAGACTGGAGACCGGACCCTCCTTGGTGGAAGGACTGGCAGTCCTTGAGGACGGCGCAGCCCTCACCACACAGAAGCAGCAGAAAGGGATGCTGGGTGCCCTGTGGGAAGAGAATTATTCCTGCAATCTCCAGTCCCTTGATAGAGGAATCCTGCCATGGGGGGCAGCCAGCCTCTGAGGCAGAGTCACATGAGCTAGCTCCTCAGAGCCTGATGTACAAACCAGCAAGATGGCACTTCCTGAGGGGAGCACAACCTGGAAAGTCGCATTTCACAAAAGCCGGGCTTGAAGAGGGAGCACTTGTTTGGTGTATAGGAAGCTCTAGCTGGGCAGCCCTCACCAAGTCCTTTAGGCCACCGGGGCCTGAGTTTTCTCACCTCTGGAGTGGGAAAAACAGTGGGCAGCTCATAGAGTTGTGGTTTGGGGGTGACACGATGGCCTGTGTCAGGCCTTGAAGGACACAGGACCCCGAGGACACTCACCTTAGGGAAGAGCCAGCTGACCTCGTGATTGACGACGCCCACGAGGAAGGGCACCGGCTTGAACCGCTTTTCTGCCAGGAGCTCCTTGGGGCTTTTGGGAAAAAAGGTGCCATCCACAGCATTAGGAATGACATCCATTTTCTGCAGGAAAAGCAAAGCAAGGCCACCTAGTCAGACCCAAGTGGAAGTCAGAGGCCAGCTGCCCCTCTGCCTGAGCTGCACTGAGCAGAGAGAATGTGAGTGGATGCTTGTCCTCTGGGGGAGGTGCCAATGGCATGGGGATATGCAATGAACCTCTGCTCTGGAACACGGACTCCCCCTCAGGGTGGTCACGACCTGCCCCCAGTCCTTGGTCAACCTGAGATTTCACCTCTTTCCTCTCCGCAGGTGCTGATGCAGGCCTCCCCCAGAGTCCTAATTGCTTCTCTCATCCTATGGGAACAACACTTGACCCCTCTGAGTCTTGGCCCACCCCTGTCCCCAGAGAGACAGGTGTACCTTCTGGGACTCCTTGGTAAGGACCATGTCTTCAGCTGTCTTCAGCCGGAGGCACTGCACCATCTCTGCGGTAGAACTGGAGCTGCAGCCCACGGAGGCTGTGAAAGTCTGGGGACAGCCAACGAGGTCCTCTTCCCTCCGGCCATCCACCCGCCTCCACCTCCCTGCCCTCTGTGCCCGCACTAGCTCTTCCCTCTGTGCCCCCAGGGTCCGAATGTTGTCTTCATCCTAGTAGTTTGGCTCTGTCCACAGGGAGTCCAACCAGGACCCCAGGACCAAAAGGGTAAGGACCAACAGGGGGTTGAGTGGGGGGTTGAAGACAACACTGACCTGAGTCAGGGACAGCGGGCTGGAATTCAGGGAGCCTGGAGTGGTGATGACTCCGCTCTGAGCGATGGCTCTGTGGAACAGCCCCTGAGCCTGCGGGGACAGGACCTGGGGCAGCAGAGAGAATGGAGAGTGACCACAGGGACAGGGGCTCTGGGAGTTCCAGGATCACAGGGCCCCCCTGCCCAAACCCCATGCGGAGTGTACACTCACCAGTGCAGACACGATCATGGCCCCTGCAGACCCTCCAAAGATGGTGACACAGTTGGGGTCCCCCCCGAAAGGGGTGATGTTCCCCTGCACCCAGCGCAGTGCAGCCACCACATCCAGGAAGCCCCAGTTGCCTGAGGATTGGCTGTCCCCAGTGCTGGAGGTCAGGTAGGACAGTGGTTAGTGAGGTCTCCTCCCCTGGCAGATGTTCTCACAGCTTGTTCTGGACCAGCACCCAGGACACCAAGTCCCCTCTGCTCCTGGGACTGGCTGGGCTCTGAGCCATGCTGTGAGCACCCGTGCCCACAGGGGGTGATGGTTGCCCCAGCTGAGTAGTCAGCCAGCACAGGTTCTCAAGGGCACCACAAGGCTGCTGTTCTCTGGGTCCGAGCCACCCTTGATCTCTGACTCACCCCAGCAGAATAACCAGTGGACTGAGTTCATAATCAACTCCGCCATTGGCTGGCTTCCTTCCCAGGGTGAGGCCTCAGAGAGCACCCTCCTCTGCTCAAATAACATGGGGCACCGGGGTCAGGGCTGTGCTCACTGCCCGAAGAGTTTCATTCAGGCTCTGGGCGTCCCCCTCCTCCCTGAGTCACACATGGCTCTAGGTGTACCTCTCACCTGAGGAATCCAGGGATCCCAAGGCGGTACTGGATTGTGACCACCACCACGTCCCCGAAGGCAGCCAGGGAGGACCCATCCAGGGAGGTGGCGGCTCCAATCAGGAATCTACCTCCATGGATCCACACCATGACCTGCAGAGATGGCCATGTGCCCGTGAACCTGGGCCCTTGAACCCTACCTACCCTACCTCTAAGACACGGCTAGAGATTTGGGGCAGGTTGCCACCAGAGGCGGTCAGAGGACCACGCCTCTAGGGCTGAGCAGGCTGGGTGGACGGGGCCCTGGTCTGCTCACCGGTCTCCCTGGCCCTGCAGAGGCCTCAGCTGGGCGGTAGATGTTGAGCAGCAGGCAGTCCTCAGAAATGGAGAAGACCCGATGTTTTCCGTTCAGCACGAACCTGGAGTTGTTCATTTTCTTAACATCCTGCAGACACCTGGGGTCAGAGGAGACCAGGGACAGCCGGTCAACCCACCAGCTAGACCCTCTGTGGCCGGGCTGCCTGCCCTCCTTGGTACTCACATCGGGGGTTCTATGCTGGCATCTCGCACGCCCTCCCAGGGCTGCGCTGGCCGGGGGCCTGAGAACCGGCCAGGTCCCACTGGAGCCTGGGCAAAAGGGATGCCCAGGAAGACATCCACTCGGCGGTCAGTGTCCTTCACGGCCACTTGCCGACCTCGCACTCGTCCCTGGGAGGTGAGCACTTCAGGCTGAGGGGCTCCGGGATCTGAGGACAGAGCAGTGGAGCTGGGTATGTGGCTTTGCCAAGAGGTGGGCAACAGGTAGTCTCCATCCACTCAGCACTCTTGGGGCATACAGCATCCTGACCTATGACCTCATCTGCCTGGCTGCCTTGTAAGAAAGGCCCGTGGCCCCCTGGACTCCTTCCTCTCTGCCTTGGTCTCACTGGACAGTCCTCTAGGTCAAGCCTCAGGGGAGGAATGAGGCTCTCCTGGTGCCAAGTGCTGCTGTGTGGCCTTGGCTCAGCCACTGTCATCTCTGAACATCAAGTTTCTCTTTGGCTAGCTGGGACCAACCTTGGGCAGGCTGCTGTGGGGATGAATGTGGTGGGCAGGACAAAGTCCCTCCTGCCTCCCCCGAGATGCACCCCTTCAATAGGTGAACCTTGTTCTGAGCTAGCTGCCCACGCTGCTCTGTCCCCACCCCACTCCTATCCCCTCCTCCCAGGGGCTCCCAACAGACAGAAGCTCAGACCTGACAGGTGTGTCTTACCTGTGTGCATGGCGGGGAGTGCCAGCAGCAGACAGGCCACCCAGACCTGGGCCTTCACCCATACTCTGACCATGATCTCCATGCCCCGGCTCTCCCCAGAGAGTGATCAAAGTAGCAGGTACAGATTGCCCTTCAGTCTTGCCTGATATTTAGAGAGGACTATTGGGAAAGACTGGCATGCCCACCTGGCTAGAGTCCAGTCTCTGTGTGAGTAGGCGGGTTTGGGTGTAAAGTTCTTATAGCCAAGTGTGGACAGCCAAGACCTGGCACATGGAAGAGCCTGTCCTCTACAGATCTGGATACCTGGATTATGTGCTCCTGGCCATGTAGCACAGCTAAACATCGCTGCCCTGAGCCAGAAGTCACCGATGTTCCTGGACTATGACTCTTAGTGGGTCCACAGGTCTGCCAGGAGGGTACCTGTGCTCCCATGCAGGGAGGACCACTGAAGGGGATTTTCTCCCCAAACTGCTCACTTGTGAACCAAGAAGCTCTGGTTCTGGTCCGCAAGCTACCCCAGGGTGCGATTGGGGGCACTGAGAAGTCCCACTTCCTTGGAAGAGCCTCGAACGATGGGTGAGATCCAGGGCCCTCCCTTTTCGGGGTCCTGGGGCTCCCTGGGGCTTGGGAGGTGTGAGAGCAAAGTTGACTCGAAGAACCGAAGGATCGGTAGGCACAATTGTATGGCGATAACGTGAAAAGCCTATAGTAAGGTCACTGAAGTTAGGCAAGGGGGAGAGTAAAGCACAGGAGTCAGACACATGTCATGGCAGCACGCTCACCTCAGCTCCTCTGGGTGGAGCTGGTGGAGGGGGGCGAAGGGAGGATTACTCTGAGACATTTATAGATAGCCAAAAGACATGCGTCCTCAGTCGTCACAGAGAGTACAAGGTGGGTGGAATCTACATGAGGTCCCGAGCTGACAAATGAGGCCATCTAATACCCCCATCAAGGAAAAGAATTAGTTGAGAAGGGTGACAAGGCGGAATAAAGAACAACAGGAGGTCTGCTTCTTCAGGGAGGAAAAAATGTACCAGGTGTTCACTTTTTTTTTTTTTTTTTTTGCACTTTGGGTATTTTTTTTCCAATAATTTTATTGGAGACTCTTACAACTCTTACAACATTCAATGCATCCTTTGTTTTTTGGGGGTTTTTTTTGGGGGGGAGGCATCACTGCCCTCAGGTGGTGGGAGTAGGAGGCCCAGCCTTGGCTCTGTGGAGCTGGAATCGAACCTCCCTCCCAGTGGGCCGCAGTCCCGCGCACAACCACGACGCCACCGGGGCTCAGCCCTCAATACATCCTTTGTATCAAGCGCATTTGTACACAGGTTGTCATCTTCATTTCCAAATATTCTCTGCTTGGCCCTTAGTATAAGCTCCTCTTTCCCCTTCTTTTTTTTATCAATCATCCCATTGGTGCCCATACAACAACCACCATAATCCACACACACGTCAATTGTATGCAGACCACATTTGCACACCTGTTGCCCTCATCACTCCTGAAACATCCTCCTTCCACTTAGGCCCCAGTGCCAGCTCCCCATATTTCCCCTAGGAACCCTTAATAATGTACACATTGTTATTGCTTTTTTATATCATACTCAGTCCACTCTGTCAACCAGGTGTTCACTTTAAGGCAGCATAGCTTTTAGGGGAGAATCTGTGAAAATGATATGTAAAGCAGGGTCATGTACTTGGACTTTAACTTACCAAGTCGGAACTTTCCTACCATGGAATATTAGCTTGCCAGAGTCCCTCTGTTGCAAGTTTGGGGATATGGGCCTCATCCTCTTTCCCTCAGTGTTAGTTTCCCACAGGGAGGGTAGCAAGGAGATTCTTTGGACAACCTTGAAGCCCTTGCAGATCTCAGAAGACCCGACTTAAGAGCCAGAGCTCCTGTGCTCAGCTGCTCTGTTGGAAGTGCTAACTGAGCCCCCAGGTGAAACGGGGTGGGAGTCAGGCCAGGTGGAGATGCCAGACCCTCACCCCTGACCCCAGGTGAATCCAGAGAATCTCATTCAGTATCCCAGTCTTCTTCGTACATCCTTGGCAATCCCCTATGGGGTTCATTTTCTGCCTTGAACCTTGGTCCCCAGGCCTGGGGGCAGGGAAGTCTCTGGGTGTGTTTTGAGGATTGCCACCAGACCTTTGTCCTTCCCTCCGCTGCCCTTCTTGTTCTCTCTGGGCACCTTTGTGCTTGCTTTGCAGACTGCTCTCCTGCCAGATACATATCTATGAAACCCGGCAATGGCGGCAACTTCACTCTGCTGCACAATCTCATAGGCGGCAATGGGAACTTCCATGAGGAAGAGCAATAGCTTTTTGGCCCTCGCATGCCTCACATGCCTCCAAAGACAACCAGGGTAGGTGGCCCACATGCTAGGCCTTCCATAGACTCTCTACCAGACCTTCTCCTGAGGGCGTTCAACCCCCACCTAAGGGCACCAAGGTTTCCTCTCCTCCCACAGTCTTCTGCCCTGTCTGCTTGTGTTTAGAGACTGTTAGGAAGAACTTTTCTCTGTTCCCAAGACCAAAGTGCCTAACTTCCTCCAAGTTACCCTGTGCACACCCTCGGCCTGCTTTCCACACTCTGTGCCTGGGCCCTCCTCTGTTGGGACCCTTTGCAGTAAGGGAAGGCACAGGGTCTATGGAAGTACTTACCCATTACACTTCCTCCATTTCCTTCTTCTTGCTATTGTGAATCATGGTGTGATGAACCTGGGTGTGTATGTACCTACTCTAGCTATGGCTCTTAATTCTTTTTTTTTTTTTTGGGGGGGGGGGGCATCACTGCTCTCCGGTGGTGGGAGTAGGAGGCCCAGCCCCACTGCTGGAATTGAACCTCTGTCCCAGTGGGCCGCAGTCCCGCGCACAACCACTATGCCACCGGGGCTCAGCCCTCTGGCTCTTAATTCTAGTGCTAGGAGAATCATTGCATCACCGGGTATTTCTGTTGCCAGGTTTTTTTTTTTTAGTTTGTCTGCTTTGTTTTTTCAGGAAACGTTATACCATTTTACAACATAATCGTAGCAGTTTACAGTCCCACAAGTTTTGTAAGAGCATTCCAATCAGTAGGTGCCTGCCTTTTCCTCGCATACAGATACAGATAACGCTCCTAAAACCTCTTAGCTTCATATCACATGTTTCCACTGGTCTTGTACTATGCCAAGTTCCCTCCTCAAACACAAATCTTATCAACCTAAATAAGTCCATGAGAACCTTTGCCCCAGTCACCCTAGCTGAAACCAGGGACAATCCTTTAGTCTTGGGTTAACACAGGGAGCTTTGTGACAAGACCCTGAGCTGGGAGATGCCAGGAAATCTCCTTGTGCCTCAGGCCCAGGAATTACTTCATCAGGTTATGTCCATTTAGGGTACAGGTAGCATCGTCCAAGTCAGGGATTTCAACAGGTGGACTCGAGGAAGATGAGTGGAATGGGTGACATGAACATGAAGCCAACAGCCGATCCGGCTGATGGAGTGGCGATCAAGTCTGGGAGAGGCTGAAAGGAGACAGAGTCGACACAGCCAATGGGGATGGTGTTGAACTCACTGTAAACAAGAGGAACAAGACACAGAAAAGACTGGAGGGCCAAGTGGAGTCCAGGGAGGTTGGGTATACGGAGGTTGGGTATACGGTTGCAAGACCGGTTTGTAGCTGAACTGAGGGAACAGAGTGCAGTGGGAACAACTCTGAGAAGGTAGGAGGGAGCAGGGCCCTATGCCTAAGGGTACAAAGTTTAAAGAGGGGGCAGAGTGGGTTCAGCGCGGGGCCCCTAAGAATAAAGTCAGCGACTCCAACCCCTCAGCTGCTCTGCAGGAAACAGCTGAAGCTGTTCTGCTCCAGGAATGATTTACCACCTAGGAAGCGCTGAGGAGTGGTACGCTGTGTTCCATCAGGTTGCCAAAAGTGGGCATGGGCTTTATTGCATGGGGTTGGGTTTTATGGTGACCGTGACCGCGGCCCCGTTAGAATTAATTAGGTCACAACGGGTTTGCTGTTAGGTCTCTGAATATTTGCAGAGGCTGCAGGTTATATGTTGCAAAGCCAGCCCGCAGCTTGAGAAGAGCAGGGAATTGAGGAGGACACATCCATGGAGGGTGTAGGAGGTCCAGGGAGTGGACAAGGCAAGCAGTCACTGCGATGTTCACAAATATTTTGAAGAGCTGCATTTCTCTCTTCCTTAAATTCTGCAATCATAGAAAGGTGCAGGCTTGACAGTCAGGGAGAAGGATGGAAGTCCAGAGAGACGACGGCCTTCAGTCACCCTCGAAGTCTAGGACTAAGCTCACCCTGCGTGCCTCAATTTTCAACCAAACAGTATACAGGTCTATAAGGGGTACCACAGCCTGAGAGAGGTTTGACAGCTTAAAGTAGTCAAACATTTGATATCCAAAGGGCGGTTGGTATTCACCCAAGGAACCAATCTGAAGGGTTAGAAAGGGGTAATGAAAGCAGAAAACACAGAAAGGAGGTGGGATAGGGCTTTAAAATGGAAGGGTGCGATAGTTAGGCGAATAGGAACAGGTGGGCAGAGATTAATC
This sequence comes from Nesogale talazaci, assembly GCA_004026705.1. Classification (NCBI taxonomy): domain Eukaryota; kingdom Metazoa; phylum Chordata; class Mammalia; order Afrosoricida; family Tenrecidae; genus Nesogale; species Nesogale talazaci. Next base: position 22,105 of record PVJH01014704.1, on the reverse strand, counting down.
AGGCTGCAGCTGAATGAAAGGCAAGGAGAAAAATGGCTCTGCAAGACCTGGCCCTCTTTCTAGATCTCTGGGGGTTGGACCAGCATGCTGCTGCTTTGGCTAGTCCTCCGCCCTGAGCAGTGTGCTCCACTACCTGTAGTCCAAGCAACCCATGGATCCTGTCACTAGACTCTAAGGCTACTTTGAGAAGCGTTTCACCACACTGCTGGTGCACATATCGCTTGAGCTTGAGGCTGGTCGATCTTGTTGCTGGACGTGGCTTGTGCCCCAGATCCCATCAGGCCTGCTTCTGTAAGGGCTCTTCTTACTGACTGCTTCTGAGTCACCCTTCTATCTGTTACCTTCAGGCAGACTCTGTCTTGCCTGAGAAAAGACTGCTGTCTGCTTTATTGACCTGGCCCTGGCAGCCCACATGACTTGAAGGGCTTCCAGTATACTAATGGTTCCACAAAGTGAATTGAACTGAGCCCTCTGTATTGTATGGACTAATTAGCTGTTATATTCCCTCTCACTGTATAAACCTATCCTCATATATAGATATAATCATAAATATCCTGGTTTTGTTTCTCTAGAGAACCCTGCCTAACAGAATTGGGACCAGGAGTGGTTCTAGAGAAACAAGAATGTAAATATGGATTTCTTGAATTGGTTTTCCAGTCTTGTTAGGTCTGACAGTACTAAAAATCTTGCCTGTACCCCTAAAATCATGGTCCAGTCCCCCACTATTAGTAGAGAGAGTGGTGTTGAATCCACGGTTTAAAGTGACAAAGTTTGGGCTGAGCCCCGGTGGCGTAGTGGTTGTGCCCAGGACTACAGCCCACTGGGATGGGCTGGATGGATCCAGCAGCGGCTCCACAGGAGCAAAGGCTGGGCCTCCTACTCCCACCACCAGAGGGCAGTGATGCCCCCCCAAAAAAAACAAAAAAAAATAATAAAGTGGCAAAGTTCATATCCACAATATCACCACCAATTGATGAAGTGTTGTTCTGCGTAATTGTGTGTTTGATATTTGCCAGGACTTTTTTCAGCATGCGAGGTACAGAGATGCTGGGTGGCTGGTACTCTTGATGATAAAAAACATGATCAAGGAAAGAGTTCATCTCAGAACCTCAAAAGCACGTCGCAAGTGCCGAGTAACAGACCTAAATCTTTCGGTGTGTGCTACAAAGAAGAACCTTCTCTCCTCTAGTCATGGAGCTGACATTGCCAAAAAAAAAAAAAAAAGTTCAGCGTTTCATCATGCAAGTGGCTGACTTACAACGTGAGCAGATTGTCAGTCCAGAACAGTGTCTGATATGAAAATAAGGGCATTAACCAGGAAGAAATGGGACCCTGAAAGATGGTCACAAACAGGCAGAGGATGCAGAAGAGGAGTATATTGAGTCCCTGAGCCAAGAGTTTACTGAACCACCTCAAACAACAGATCCACCTCTACCACCTGAGGGGAATTAACCCCCTATCATTAGAACAACTCACACTTGAGCAGATTAACCAACTTGTTCAAGTTGACACTTTGTGGACAGATCCAGAGTTTACCCGGTCTTTAATGTGTTAACTTGCAAATTAGTTTTGGATCTCCACTGCGTGCCCACCCCGTCATATTGATTTGCTTGCTTGATTTTTAACTTCTTGATTTTAAAATATCCGGTTTTTCATGTGTTCAAATACTAGGTGTGGCTGCCTCTGGAGCATTGTTTGAGGGAGATGCCTTATAAGATGTCGATGAGAAGGAATTTTTAAAAAAGATGGTGATGAGAGCCCCCAAGAAGCACACACACAAACCCATTATTCCTTCTAGGCCTGTAACTATAATTAAGTCTCAGAAAGTTCCCAGAGGTGAGGTTCAGATGATGACTCAGAAAGAAGGGAGCTATACATAAAGATCTGCTCAAGTTTTCTAATACGTACAAGCAGAATCCTGGGGAATATCCGTGAGGATGGTTGCTATGGTTACAGTGGGACACTGCTGCAAAGAATAGACCATTAAACTTGTCTGACTTCCCTGATATGGGGTCCCTAAGCACAGGTTCTTCCCTCAATGCCTCAGTAAGGGAGGTTAAGAGAGCATATAATAGCTTATTTGGTTTGTTCACCGAGGCGTGGGCTGCCAGATGACCAAGTTTAGATCAACGTTTCAGGTACCTGATCTACCTTGGTACACTGTAGAAGGAGGCATCCAAAAGCTTAGAAAACTGGTGTGTTGCGATGGATCTTTCAGGAAAATCCCATAGACCCCCAAATGGAGTGCCCCTAGGACATACCTTTCACCACAACCATAAGGAACAAGTTTGTGAAGTGGGCCCCAGCACCTCTGAAGATTCTTGATATTGCTCTTTTATATACAACAGGATGAACAGTGGGAACTGCCCTAAGTGAACTCTGACATTTGCCTCCAATGGGCCTGACTGGACCCCATGATGGTAGGGGCCAGGTGTCAGCAATCAGTATCAGAAAAAGGGTGATCATAATGAACATCGTGGTTTCCATAGAAATCAGAGCAACTTTTCTCATGTGACATTGACTACTTAGCCACAGTGTCCCCAGAAATAAAATATGCACAAAACCTATTCAGTATCTCTGTGATCTATAAAGGCAGAAAAATGCCAAATCAGATGAAGAGCAGTTCAACTCAAAGAACCAGAAAAGAGTGATGACCTCTCAATCAGTGCCCAGACCTGAGCCAGTTTTCAGACCCACAGCTCTTGAAAGAGTAGAAGACTGGGTTGCTTTAAAAAAATGGCCTTGATTCATCACCTAAGGTTGATACTATTAGTCTTTCTTCCAGCTCTCCCCAAAGTGTTCTGCAAACTTTCACAGAATCATTATTTACTGCGGGAAAGGGAATAATCAAATATTCGGGGGTAACTAGTTTATGTCTCTGAGCTGACACTAATTCCAGGAGACCCAAAAAGTTTTCAAGGTCCACCAGTCAGAGTGGGAGCTTATAGAGGCCAAGCTTATTAATGGAGCTGTACCTCCATTACCTGTACCTCAGGTTCTCCTCACTGTGGATCCAGTGGGCCCCTGAGCCCATCCTGTCATTATTTCCCCAGTTCCAGGATGCATCATTGGAATAGACAAACAGTAATTGGCAGAACCACCATATTGGCTCCCTGAAGTATGGAATAGGGGATATTATGATAGGAAAAGGCAAGTGCACACTATTAGAACTACCATTGCCTGGGAAAATAGCATACCAAAAGCAATACCACACTTACGGAAAGATTGCCAAGATGCACTCCATCATCAAAGGCTGGAAGGAGGCAAAGGTGGTGATTCCTACCACATCCCCATTTAACACACCTGTTTGTGAGTTTGGCCTGTTTTAAAAAACAAAAACAAACAGTAACAATAAAAAGGATGGATCTTGGAGGATGATGGTGGATTATTGTAAACTTCACCAGGTAGTAACTCTAATTGCAACTACTGTTCCAGGTGTGGTTCATTACTTGAGCAAATGAACACCTCTCCTGGTACTTGGTGTGCAGGTATTGATCTGGCCAATGCCACCTTCTCAATACAAGTTTTAAGGACCACCAGGTACAGTTTGCTTTCAGGTGTCAAGGGCAACGATACACTGCCACAACTCTTCCACAAAGGTACATCAATTCTCCTGCCATTTACCATAGTTTTGTCCAATGTGTGATTCATCATGTGTCTCATCCATGAAATGCTACACGAGTCCATTATATTGATGACATTATGCTGATTGGACCCACTTAGGAAGATGTATCAAGGACTCTAAATTCATTGGTACAACATCTGCCTATGAGAGAGTGGGAAATCAACCCAACAAAGAATCAGGCTCCCCCCACCTCAGTAAAAATTCTAGGAATCCTGCAGTGTGGGGAATGTCAAGATAAAAAACCACTGCATCTGCTCAACACACACACCCTGACACATCTCTCCCTCTAAAAAGAAAACTAAGCCTGACCTATTAACCAAGTATCATGAAAGACCGCCAACTTGGCCACTGCCACTATTGAGTGCCCCATCTGCCAGATGCAGAAGGCAACATTGAGTCCAAGATATGGGACCAGTACTCAGGGAGATCAACCATCAACCTTCCACCTCTATCAGGGAGGACACAGCCATTTCCTTCTTTCTTCTTTATTTTTTAAAAATAAAACACAGTATTGGGGCTCTTAAAACTCTTATAACAATCCACACATCAATGGAATCAAGCACCTTTACACATATGTTATCATCATCCTTTTCAACGCATTTTCTTCTGTTTATTTTTCAAGGCATTTTCTTTCTACTTGAGTCCTTGGTATCACCTCCACCTTTTCCCCTCCCTACCTCCCACCCTCATGACCCTTTGATAAATTATTATAGATTTAAAATATTATTGATGTAATGTCTTACACTGTCTGCTGTCTCCCTTCACCCATGTCTTCCTTGTTCTTCTCCTTTGGTGTGTGTGTGTGTGTTTAAAAGAATATCATTGCAATCAGTTTCCCTTTCTCCCTCTTCTCTCCTCACCTCTCCTCTACCCTCTTGGTATCACTCATTCTTGTTACTGGGGACTTTTTCCTGATTTCATGTGTTGAGAGCTCTTATCTGTACCAGTGTATATGTTCTGGTCTAGTCAGGTTTGTAAGGTAAAAACAGGGTCATGAGAGTGGGGGTGGGTGGGTAGGAAGCATTAAGAACTAGAAGAAGGTTCTGTGTTTCATGAGGGCTATACTGAACCCTGGCTGGTGTGTCCTTTTTTTGTGACCTTTTTGTGAGGGGATGCTGACAGCGCTTTATTCTTTTTTTTTGGGGGGGGGGAGCATCACTGCCCTCTGGTGGCGAGAGTAGGAGGCCCAGCCTTTGCTCCTGTGGAGCTGGAATTGAACCTCCATCCCAGTGGACCACAGTCCCGCGCACAACCACTGTTCCACCAGGGCCCAGCCCCAGTGCTTTATTCTTATTGGAATACACACACCTACTCTGGATGCGGACTTGTCTTTCCTGCACACAGCGCTTCTGCCAAAACTACCCTTCATGGGGTTAAAGAATACTTTATCCGCCATCGTGGTATCCCACATAGCATTGCTTCAGATCAAAGAACTCACTTCACGGCAAATAAAGTGTGGCAATGGGCCCATGCCCCTGAAATCCACTGGTATCATGTTCCTTATCATCCTGAAACTGTCAGCTTGATAAAATGATGGAATGACCTCCTAACAACACTGTTACAGCGCCAGGTAGGGGGTAGCACTTTGTGGGGACTAGAGCAATATTCTCCAGGGGACTGTATGTGCTCTAAACCAGCGGCCACTATAAGGTGCTGTGTCTCCAATAGCCAGGATTCATGGGTCCAGGAACCAAGGGGAGCAAGCCGAAGTGGCACCACCCACTATTACTTCTAGTAATCCATACCTGCGGCATTTTTATTTTCTGTCCCAGCCACCCACATCAAGTATGGAGGTCCTCTTTCCAAAGGAAGGAACAATTCCTCTTGTAAATACAGCACTGACTCTCCTGAACTGTCAACAAAGAGTGCCCCCCTGGCCTCTTTGGGCTCTTCATATCTTTGAATCAAGAGGTGAAGAACGGTGCCACTGTACTGAGTGGTGTGGTTGATCCTGATTGCCACAGAGAAAGTAGACTGGTGCTGCATAATGGAGGTAAAGAAGAATATATATTTGGAATCCAAGAGATCCCCTAAGCCATCCGTTAGCACCGCCTTGTCCTGTGATTAAAGTAAATGAGAAGTAACAGTAATCCTATTCTGATGGGACATCCAATGGCCCAAATCCCTCAGGAAAGAAGTTCCAGGTGGACTCACCAGACGAAAACCACACAACCAGCAGGGGTGCTGCCCGCGGTCAAAGATAATACAGAATGGGTAGCTGAAGAAGGTAATTCTACCCTCCCTATCATCAACAAGGCCAATTGTAAAAGCGAGATTTGTGATTGTTAATATTTCTCCTTTCTATGTGCTTCCTGAATATCTTTCCTTTGTTCATTTACTATACACCAGATATGGATAGATACATTATGCCTTCACTTATATGGATTGTCTGGAATTCATATTGTGTACAATCCAATTGTGTACAAGTACCAAGTTGGCAAGAGGCAGACTGTGATGGGTAGGTTTATTTTGCCAACCAGCTCAACAGAAACATGTGGGTGGACATTAATCAAGCTGTAGCTTGATTGGAGGGCAATGAGGTAAGTGACTCTGCAAAGCTGGCCCCCTCTCCTTTGCTCTCTGGCGACTGGACCAGGGTGCTACTGCTTTAGCCAGTTCTCTTCCTCAATCTGTGTGCTACACTAACTGTGGGCCAAGCCAACCCATGGATCATGTTGCTAGAGCTTAAGACTCCTTCAAGACCTGCTTCACCAACATGGCTTGAACTTAAGGTTGCTGGAGTCTGTTGCCATGCCATGCTTGAATTGGTGGTCTCATCAAGGCCTGTTTCTCACTGCTCCTGCGCCACTGGCTGTTTCTGGAAAAGTCTTTTGTCTGATGTCTATGAGGCAGACTCTGCCTGCCTTGACTGAGGGTAGACTCCGCTGTCTGGACCAGGTATACCACATGAGTTGAAGGATTTCCCGTTTATTAATTGTTCTACAAAAGTGAATTGGACTGAGCCCTGTGTACTGCTGTGTGGACTAACTAACTGTTGTTATATTTGGTCTCACTGTCTTTGTTTTGTTTCTCTAGAGAACCCTGCCTAACACAAAGGGCTTACACTCAAGGGAATGAGCTGTTGGATGTAAAAGTGATGATCTAATTTACAAACACCCAATTCACAGGGGTTTAAAATGGTGTTCTTTTAAGTGTTAAAATGCTACCAAGTCGGGCTGAACCCCGGTGGCGTAGTGGTTGTGCGCAGGACTGCGGCCCACTGGGATGGAGGTTCAATTCCAGCAGTGGGGCTGGGCTTCCTACTCCCACCACCGGAGAGCAGTGATGCCCCAAAAACCAAAAAAAAAAAAAAAAAAAACCGCTACCAAATCTGTCACTTTGAATTCTATGGTGTGCCTGAACAAAGCCAAGGTACTTTTTTTTGGGGGGGGGGCGCATCACTGCCCTCTGGTGGTGGGAGTAGGAGGCCCAACCTTTGCTCCTGTGGAGCTGGAATTGAACCTCCATCCCAGTGGGCCACAGTCCCACACACAACCACTATGTTACCGGGGCTGAGCCCCGGTATTTTCAATCCTCTCACAAGCCTGCCTAGGCTGTCCCATGAGTCAGGACAACTGCAGAACAAATGCTTCCAATGATAATGTTGACAGAGAAGATCAAGCATACCACTGATTGTCAGAAGAATAAACAAATATGGAGGGGGAAGCAGAATAGACAGAATGTTCTTCGGAGACCTGGCTACTGTATTTTGGATGTGTTATCGGGAAGGACAAGTTTTGGTGAAGGACTTCCTGTTTGGTCAAGCAGGGGGCAGGTGGAAAATAGGGGGACCCTCTAGATATATTGATACAGCAGCTGCTACAGTGGAATGAAACACAGGAAGGATTGTGAGCCTGGTGCAAGGACAGGCTGTGTTTTGTTCTGTGATGCAGAATTACTCTGGGTTGGAGTCAAAACTGTGGGTCCAGCGCCACAGTTAAACGGGGTCTGAAGAGCCATGGCACAACTCTGGAAGAAAATAAAGAAGATGGAATACAGGGACCCTCTCCATTATCCAGAGGAGAGAGCCAAGAATTTGTTCAACAATGGGGCTTTATTGTCCTGAAGACTGCATGCCTCCTGTTAATATACACACAACATTGGGAATGTTTTCATGCTGAATATCTTGATCCCTTACGGGGAAGACGCTAAGCAGCACCAGACCCGCCCTAGACAAATGCAAATCACTCCTTAAGAAACAGGCAGGGTACAGTCTGACACCCACGAAACACACAGCATTCCTCTGGTTCTTTAATGCTCCCCTGCCCCCACACTCATGACCCTTAAATGTCAGCCTAGAGAGGAACATGGACACTGGTAAAGATAAGAGTTCTCAAAAAACAGAATCCAGGACAGAAAACCGCCTCAGGAACAATGATTGGAGTAGCGATGCCATGAGGGTGGGAGGGAAAGTGGGGGCGGTAGAGGAAGAAAGGGGGAGTTGATTGCCATGACCAATGTAACCCCCCATCCGAGGGAGATGAACCACAGAAACATGAGTGAGGGAAGATAGCAGATGCCGTAAGAGCTTAAAATAAAAGCAATTTCTAATTTATCCAGCGTTCACAAGGGTTGGAGAGGGAGGGAGGGAGGCCAAAAAAAAAAAAAAAGGATCTGATAACAAGCACTCAAGCAGAAGAAAAATGCTTCAAAAATATGATGGTCCCATATGCACAAATGCGACGGACGCAATTGATGCAGGGTTTGTTACCAGAGCCATAAGCGTGCCCAGTTACATGATTTTAAAAATGAGAAAAGACTAAGAAAAGGAGGAGTGGACCCCTTTGGAGCTAGGCATCTCCTACCTGTGTATGTAGATGAGGAGTCAGGCGTCTGTGGGAGACAGCTTTGTGTTTTCACCTTGTGGAGGGGGGCTGTGGAAACCGGTCCTCCCTGGAATGTGTGCATTTGGCACGTTCCTCACCGCAGGACTGTGGAGGTGGGCCTCGCGCTGGGTCTGTCCTGCCTGTGTCCGGAGTGCTAGAAGCAGATCCCCAACACTTTCTTCCAGGTCCTCAGATTCCAGCATGACCCCTAGCCACAAGGAACATCTCCTCCTCCTGTGAATGGAACCCAGGGAGTCACGGGGACCCTTTCCATGCTGAGCGCCTGGAGCCTGATACCATTGCTCTTCCAGGGAGCAGCCTCTGTCTCCATGACATTAGACCGGGGGTGATCACGGATTCCCTCTCCGGATGCAGCGAGGACAGGGGCGGGGAGGGTTGCTGTTATGATCCAACGTCGCTGATGGGGAACGTGAAGAAGAGGCTTCCTCAGAGACGCACATGCAGAAAAGGCTGGATATGGATGGGAACCCGCTGGGGGATTGTGCACAAGGATGCTGTTCACTGATAACCCTCGCTCTTTAATGGGGACTCTGCCCCACCCTCTAGCAGTCACCGCACTCATCTCCTCCCATGGCCTTTTCCTGTGACTTTGCCTGACAAGTTCTGGGTCCAGCAGTCCCTTTTCTGCAGGGCCAGCCTGGCTGAGACTGTGGGTGCCCGCACTAGGCTCCCCTCAGCTCTGCATAACTTCTGGTCCTGAAAGCAAGACCACCAGTCAGTCGAGGATGACAGACGCACTGGGGCAATAACCCCGGGGGCAGTGATTGGAGAGACAAGAACAGCTTCCCAGCAGCTCGCCATCCTCTCTGAGGCAATGGTGCCATTGGGGTGGTAACTGATCCTTCCGCATGGTGGTCGGGCTCTGGGGCACACTTCAGTGGCTGTGCAAAGGAAGAGGTCCTTTGCCCGTCCTGCGTGGCTCACATGCAACACTTGATCCCAACTCCACCCTGCGTGTCTTCAAGCAGGAACTCAGCTGCCCTAGTGGTTCAACTCACAGGGGCAGTTCCTCCCTGTCCCAGAGGGTCATTATGAATCAGCATGGACTCAAAGACACTGAGTTGGTTTTGTTTCTCCATCTTCAGGCTGCCATGGGAGTCTCCCCTTCTTGTCACCAGGTTGGCTTGGACTCTAATTCTCAGTCCACCCATGGGCAGGTTCTCCATCTATCTGCAATCACCCATTGGCCCCTTCCTTTCTCTATGCACCTACTCAACTACTTCGATTCCCCTCCCCACAGAAAGTGGGGTCAGTCTCTGGGTCTCCATTACTCTCAAGTCCTCACCCCCAGAGCAGTTCACAGTCTCTCCCAGTGTGTCTCTGCTGACTCCTCCAGCTCCCAAAGTTGGACACTTCCGCTTGTCCTTCGGGTCTCAGCTTAGAGTCCCTCCTGCCTTGCCTCCTCAGATCATGGTGGGTCTACCCTGCGTTCTCACAGTCCCCTTGTGTCCCCACATACTGTCACTATGACCAATTTACTTTTCACTCTCTCTCTTCCCGCTTTTGGGGACGGGGACAGGTCCTAGGGGGAGGTCTCTTCATCTTGGATGGAAATGGAAAGCTGTCCATGTCCTATAGACAACTTGAACTCAACTTGAACTTGTCCTAGGTGACAGATAGTAGCTAGGAGTTTTGAAGCAGTGCAGTGACATGGTGCAGAGCCTCTCTGGTGTCATGGGTATCTAAGTTCACTTTCTCAGAGCACAACAGGTCCCAATAGCAAGTGGTGGTGAAGTGAAATTTCTTTGTACGCGTCCTCTATGCATGCCTCTGAAACTGTCACCAGATGAGTGTGTGGGACTACACAGGAGGGTCTATGCGACATTTATCATCAGTTTGAGTTGCCCTTCCCTTGACCATAAAGGATGAGCCATCTCAGCTGCAGGAGCAGAGAGAACCCCGGGTCCGTGAAGGAAGAGGAGCCAGCAGAGGCAGAAGTTAGAAATTGCTGTCTGACGCGGAGGCAGCAGACAGCATGCCACACAGAGAGCAGGGGATGAGGTGAGGGGACCCTGAGACACAGCAGAGGAACAGTATGGAGACTGTCAGGCTGTCAGCCAGAGCAGCAGGCGGGCTTCCTGCTCATAGAGCCACAGACCAAGGGAGCCTGTGGCAGGGAGCCTGAGTATGCAAAAGAGACTTGGCTGGTGGCTGAAGAGAGGTATTGCTGTGAACCTCTGACCACTATATTCATGTTTTCTGATCCAGGTTTGGGGTAACCTCTTCACTTCCCTCAGGGGCCCCCATACGACGGAGTATTGTCCGTAAGTTCTAGGTGGCCATTGCCACCGATGCTCCAACTCAGCAGACACAGAGTGCCGTGGTGGCACAGTCCTTGTCAGAATAGGGTGAAGAAGGATGGAGGAGGACACGTCCAACCTCTGCCTCTCCTCTTCTCCTTAGTGCAGCCAGAGGAGCTGCGGTTTGACCCAAGAACTGGGTCTGACTGAGCCAGGCAGGTGGGGCTGGGGGCTGATGGGATGGGAGAGTGGGAGTAGGACACCCTAGCGACATGTATGAGAATGCAGATATACTGTCTTGAACCTCATAACCAGAGAAGTGTGTCCCCTGTGTGAGCCCAGACTGATTAGAGAGACAAATTCATAGGCGACTATGTGTATAAGAGAGAATTTTAAATCAAAGACCAATTGTACGTTAAGAACACATCTCAGCCCGGTCCAGATCAAGTCCGTATGTCCGATGCCAATCTATACGTTCCTCTTCAGACTCAGACAACACATGCAATGCTGCTGAATGCAGGAAGATCACAGGCCAGGGAGGGGGAAGTCTTGTGGATTGAGAGGTGGTAGAAGCATCTCAGCACTGGAGGGGTCTCTACATGGCTTCTCCAGCTCCAGGGCACTAATGTAGCTCCATGTGTCTTCTCAGTAGGAAGACAGAGCAGAGACTGTGTCTCCCACCTACAGGCAGGAATGCAGGAGTCCCCAGAATTATCCAGAGAGGGCCATGGCCACAAAGAGGCCTCATTGACTATTGTTTGATTGACAGGCTTGACTCCACCCTTTCTCAAGTAGACAGGAGATGATGTCAATGCCACATCCCATTCTGAGACCCTCTGTAACCTCACTTGGTAGGCTCCTTCTTTTCTCTGTGACAACAGCCTGCCTGTGACACTAGTCCAGACATCCTCTTCCCCAGAACTCTGTGGGCATTTGGGAAGGAGTTGAGGTTCCCCCAGAAGTCGTCCTCCCCAAGCAGGAAGGGCATAGATGAAACCACTCAAGCCACAAAGAATTGAGGCTCTTGGGGCAGGGAGGTAGGCAGCCCAGGCCATCAGGGCTCTGGTGGCATGCCCTCCTGTTCGGAGGCCAAGGCTGGGCAGAATACAGGAAGGGGAGCATTGACCCAAGACCTTCCCAACCCTAGTCCAAAAAGACTAGGATGGAGTTCTGCTCAAAGAGAGATCAGCCTTTTGCCCCAAGACCCCCACATGTCAGCCTGAACCTGGCCTCTGGGAAGACTGAGCATGGCCTTGACCCCTGAAGGGCCCAGGGCCAAGTCCACAGTCACCATTCACCAAGTGTCTCAGGCTTTCCGTCTCTCCCTGCAGAAGTGAGATGATTTTCTGTCAACATGAAGACGTGTGAAAGTGTAGGGATGGAATCCAGGCTGTCAATCAGGTCACAGCCTGATGGTGCTGCCTTGGGGCTGTGGCCTTCTCATAAGGAGGAGGCTGTGAACGTCCTTCTCACTCTACCACAAGGCCTTCCTGGCTGCTGGGATTCTGCTGCCACTCTCAGAGTCACTGAGAGTGACTGTCATGCCCTGTCATGCTTCCCCTGACCTTGGCTCTACACAACTCTGCACTCACTGACCTGTGATCTTCCAGCACTCTGCATCATTGCATGCTATTGTGAGTCTAATGACGGACTTATGGACTAGTATGGAACTTCTAGATTTGATTCATATTGAACAGGGGCAGGTTCTTGATATCTGCTCTTGATATAATTGTCTTTCATATAGGGGTGATTGTCACTGGCTTTGTTCCTCAAGTCTACCCAGCCTAACACATTCACTCCCTAGTGGTCACAGCATCACACACACACAGAATCCCTGACTCCATGTCCTGCCTCGTCCTGGTGTGGACACAATGAAGAGGGTCACACCAGTGATTCCTTCTCACAGAGTCCTCCTTAGGTCAAGTGATTGAAACAGACTCAGAAGCATTAGCCAGGATGGGCTCTTCTGTAATGCACAAGACTTAGGACCACGCAGACAACAGAAGGCAGAGGAGAGTCTCTGGAGGAACGGATGCGGGAAAGAGGCTGGAAATGAACTTTAATTGGTCCTACCGGTCAGGGGAAGGTACTGCCGAGACAGAGAGGAGCGTGTGCAAACGCTAAGGGATGGGAAGCAGTCTGGTGACATTTACAAAGAGAGTCCACACCAGTCTAGGAGGGCTTGATAATGAAGGGACAGGACACACGACAGTCTGAATAAAAGTGTCTCCCGCCATGAGAAAAGGGGGATGCCTTGTGGTGGCCTCAGCCCAGCAGGATCAGGCCATGTCTCAAAGCTCGTCCTGGGTATTCCTGTCCTCCTGCTTCCTCTGTGGAGTCTTGGTGGAGAGAATCTCTGCCCAGAGCTGCATCCAGGGTTCCCTTAGCTTCTTTCCAAGCCGTGGCTCTGGGCTGATCTGCAGATATTGCTCTGACTCGGTGAAGAGGGGCCACGAAGGCAGCCCCACGCCATTGGGGTCCCTGGAAGGAAGGAAGGAAGAAGTAAGTGTTCTGTGAGGCCTCTTAGGACCAAGCCTGAGTGACCCAGGTCTGAGGCCAGTTCTGTCACCCAGACTCACCCTGTGCGGGCAAACTGTGTCCACTGGGCCATCATGGTGAGACTCAGTTGCTTCTCCTCCTCGGTGGCCTCTGGGAAGGCTGGTGGGAAAGATGGGAGCGTGTCAGAATCAGGCGGCACCTTGAGGGCACCCAGTTGTCCCCAAGACAGCGGCTCCTCCAAGTCCCACCCCTGCCCTGGAGGTCTGACTGCTGAAGGGCTGCATGCCTGTGCTCACCCAGAAGAGATCTCTCATCCACGAGGAAGGGGCCACCAAACACGAAGGTCAAATCAGCCCCATGGTCAGCTTTCACCCAGTCTGGTCTGAATTTCGCAAAGGAACTGGGTCGATGCTGGAACTCATAGAAGAAGATGGGGAGCCCGGAATCTGCGGAGAATGGCAGGATGGGATTTAGGTGACCGCAGCCTGAGAAGACCCTGCCTTTGGCCTAACAAGCCCATCATGCCAATGGGGGAATGAAATTCTTCTTTTTCAAGTACACTTATTGGGGGTTCTTAAATCTCTTCTCACAATCCATACATTCATTCATCCAGTAGGTCAAGCACATGTGCACATATACCGCCATCATCATTTTCAAAACATTCTCCTCCCACTTGAGCTCCTGATAGCAGCTCATTTCTTCCCACTCCCTCCCCCTCCCCTCCCTTACAAACCCTTGAGAAGTTATAGATTATTATCTCCTGGTGTTACGTCATCCTCCATCACCCCTCGTCCACTTTTCCATTACTCGTCCCCCAGGGAGGGGTCTAGTTTGATCCTTGTGATCGAATCCCCCTTTCTCCTCCTCCTCCTCCCCTAGTCCCCCTGGTATCTTTACTCTCATCATTGGCCCTGAGGGGTTCATCTGTCTTGGATTCCCAACGTTGCTGGCTCTTATCTGTAGAGTGTGCGTGCTCTTCGTAAGGCAGGAATGAAGTCCAATTTATTAGGCAGAATTGAGGTCATGATAGTGGAGGAAAGAAACACCAAAGAAGTAGATGAAAGTTGTGCATTTCATCAGTTCTATACTGTCCCCGGTGATGTACTGGCTCATCTCTTCCCTGTGACCCCTTTTGGAGGGGATGTCCTATGGTCTACAGATGGGCATTGGGACTCAACTCCATGCCCCCTCTCCATTCACCTTGGGTATGGTTTTATTCTGGGTCTTAGATGCCTGATACCCGATCCCATCTACACCTCATGATCCCACAGGCTGGTGTGCTTCTACCATGTGGGCTTTGTTGCATCTCCGCTAGATGGCTGCTTATGTATCTTCAAACCTTTAAGACCCCCAGACACTATCTTTCTTTATATCCAGGCACCATCAGCTTTCTTCACCACATTTATTTATGCATCCACACTGTCCTCAGTGATTGTGTTGAGAGGGTGAGCATTACAGAATGTTAGAACAATGTGTCCTTGCATTAAGGAAGTACTTGAGTCAAGGGCCAATGTCCATCTGCAACCTTAATTCTTAACATATAGATATGAGTCTATAGTTCTATTCCCCTCTCATTATGTATGTATTTACACATGTACATGCCTGTACTTAGGCCTCCATAAATATCCTTTGCCTCCTGGATCTTTCCTCTATTTCCTTTTACTTTCTTCTTGTTCCTCCCCCCCAAAAAAAATCATGTTCAGCCTTCATTTGGTTTTAGTAACTCCTCATGGCTCCATTGTCCTTGATTAATCCCCACTAGGCATCCTACGATCTTCCTTCCATTGACTATCGTTCTCTTGTTGTTCCCTTGTCCCTAGGTTGGTTTCCCCCTTCCCTTTCTTTCTCCACTGGACCCATTCTCTTCATCTCCAAATTATTTATGCCATCTATCTCATCTACGTAGACGTGCAGATACATGAATAAGCTCAAAAAATGGGCAAACATAACAACAAAGGAAGTCAAAACCAACAAAATGATTACAACAACCGGAAACAAAAACATAATAACAACAACAAAAAGAAAGCCACTAACAAAAATGGAGAGCCTATAAATAGTTTAAGGTCTGTTCCTTGGCCTTCGTCAGTGTTCTCCAGACCATTCGGATGGGGTGTCACACACCGTGTGTGTGTGACATATGTCTCCAGAGTCTATTTCTGGTATTCCGGGAGGGGGGGGGTTCATCACTCTGCTCCCGTGCTGCTCTGCTTCTACCCACAGCGCGATAGGGCCAGACTGTGCACTGTTCCCACACTGTGTCTCCAGTGCTATTTCCTGCAGTACCAGGTTTCAGTTAGAGACACTGTGTTTCATGTTGGGTCGGCTCTAATGTCTTCCCCGGGCCCTGTTGGCTCTGAGCTTGCCCATCGTCCTCAGAGCTTGGTGGGCCAGGACGCCCCCAGGAGAGAAATTTCTTAATATGCCTCATGAAACCCAAGTCTCTGGAATTCCCGCAGCAT
The DNA here is from genome assembly GCA_004026705.1 of Nesogale talazaci. Lineage (NCBI taxonomy): Eukaryota > Metazoa > Chordata > Mammalia > Afrosoricida > Tenrecidae > Nesogale > Nesogale talazaci. The sequence continues at coordinate 6,435 of PVJH01014704.1, read as the reverse complement.
GCTTGGATGGGGCTACACATGCCGCGTGTGCGTAATAGTAACAGAGGGGGCTGCTCAGTGTGCCGGCTGGAGGGACGGATGATCTTGAAAAAGCAGAGGAGAGAAACACCGAGAACCTTGGCAGAGCACGTCCGTGACCTTTGTCTGAGTTGGGGAGACCACTGAGGTCAGATGCATCAGAGACTAGGGCATGAGCCTCAGAGAAACAGCAGCAAGACTATGAGGCACCTGGAGACTGGAGACTGTGAGACTGAGTGACAAGCAGAATGACTTCCTTATCCCTGGAGTCTAAGGCCGAGGGACCACATCCAGAGAGCTAGCCTTAGCTGGTGACTGAGGAGAACAAGGACTGTCTTTACTGTGTGCTGCTCTGGACTGCCTCCCCTAAGGACCCCCTCGCCTTCACTGAGAATCTTCTCTGTGAGTTCTGTGGGACTATCGCAAGGAATTATCGAACCCAGCAGAAATGCAGAGGGGCTTGGGAGGAATGGCAGAAGAGGTTGTCTAAGCCCTGTCTCGTGGTAATAGGGGAGTCAAAGGGGGTCAGATATTTTGGGTGTATTGTTGCTTGCTGGACTATTGATACTGGCAATGATAGTGAGGGTGACCCAGGGCTATCATGGAACCTGAGAGAGCTTTGACTAGGTGTTGGGCGCCATGCCTTGTGCTCTGTTGGGGTATCCATTTTCTGCTCAGAGATCTCTCACAGGTGAGAGTGCTGTCATCCATCTCACAACTGAGGAAACCAGCACAGATGTGTCAGGTATCCTGCCCAAGGTTACACAGTGAGGAACTTGGGCCATTCGAGGGCTACCAGGAGTTATGCTGTGGATAGGGTGTGGGGAAGCAAGACTGTTCTCCCACAAGAAGTGCTCCAAAAGGAAGAAGTTCATCTGTGAATCCGCAGGCACTGATGTGGGACCTGGTGATGCCCTCTGACAAGTCACAGAAGGTCCCTGAATCTGAGTCTGTTTGTTCTTCTTCTACCTGTGGTAGGCTGATGGTTGTAGGTCAACTTGAAGATGTCTGACAGTGTAAATGTGGAGTCCAAGCCTCCAATCAGGTCACAGCCTGGCAATACCTCTTTTGGGTGTGTAGCCTTCTAAGTTAGAAAACTGGGAACCTCCTCCTCTCGCTCTGGACCTTGCACCTTCCTGTGGGGCAGGACTCTGCCATGGACCTGGAGAGTTACCCTGTTTCCACCCATCTTGGATCTGCAGTGTCTAGCCCCCGGCTAGACCTTATGCCTTCTACATCATGGCATGTGGTTATCTGAGACTAAGAAGGGCCTTATAGACAAGTATAGAACCTGTGACTTTAAGGGGGCTGGGCTGGGAGGCCTTTATGGGAAACTAAATTGCATCTTGATATAACGTTCTTTCTTACACATTGATGAGCATCACCAGATTTGTTTCTCAGACAACCTGGTCTATCACACCTCCACAGCTGACTCTCATTTCTGTGCCCCTGTATCCCAGAGTGTTGGAACCCAGGTCTCAGGGACACCCCATCTCCTATCACAGTCATCACACCAGTGAGGACCCAGGTCCCGGGTCAGACTGAGAGATAGGGCAGAGGGACAGGGTCAAACTCACCTCGAAGGCTTCTTGAGAAGTTCAAGATGGGAAAGCCGATGAAACGGTCACTCAACAAGTGCAGAATAGCATCACGTTTGGTCCCTGTGTCCGAGGTGTTGCGTAAATATTCCTCTATGATGGTGTCCATCTGCTCTGGGGGGATTTCCTGGGGCAGGAGGGCCAACTCAGGCGTGTTCAGGTGCCAAGAGTATGAAAGACCCTCCCGAGAAGCCCACCTTCCTGTCTGGCCTCCATGTCCCAGGGTGCCTCTGTGTGTCTGTTCTGTCTATCACTGGAGGTTCTAGGTGGTGTGTGGGAAGGATGAGTTCATGCTTTGAGTTGAACATCAGTACTGTGACCTCTGCCTGGCAGGGGGACCTCATGCCAGTCAATGAGTCCCGCTCACAGTCAGTTCTGGAAGAAGGGTCCTCTGTCAGTCACCAGGAGGTGGGCTTTCTTTGTGCAGGTGCTCCATTCCAGTTCATGGGAGTCAGTGAGAGAACACCTGAGGCCTCTCGATGCTCCAGAGAGTGAGGAGGAGGGCTTGTGGACAGAGAAGCCTTAGCTTTCCCAAGGCTGGAAAAGTACATCGATTGAGCCCCTCTGGGTTCCAACTCCCTGGGAGCATCTACACAGGCAGCATCCAGACTGCTTATGACTCCCCTGGATGAAAAACAATATCCCCACTTACAGGGGAAGCTAGGAGCAGAGGGGTTAGGAGGACTGTGGGCAAGTGACTACCTTGGGATTTGTCTGGGGCCACCTAGCTCCACAATGTAATCTTTTTTTTTTTTTGCTTGTTTGTTTTTTGTTTTGGGGGCATCACTGCCCTCAGGTGGTGGGAGTAGGAGGCCCAACCTTTGCTCCGTGGAGCTGGAATCGAACCTCCATCCCAGTGGGCCGCAGTCCCGCGCACAACCACTACACCACCAGGGCTCAGCCTTCACAATGTAATCTTAGTAGAGTTAGTTTAAGGCATGCCTTTGCCCTTATTCTGTGCCTCCCCCTGTCCCCCAGACGTGGTGCTGCAGGGGGTTGTCATGGGGATTGTTTAGATAATCACTTGTCTTACTGTTGAGCCAAGGGGCAAGTGAATGGGAGATGCCCGGTAAGAAGCAACTTCTCCAGTGCTGATGCTCATGAACTCAGTGTGAGCTCAGGTCCTGAGTGGAACCTGAATTGAGCACTGGGGTCAAAGACAGTGATGGGTGGGCAGTGGTGGGTGTTGGAGAGTCGAGGCAGTGAGAATGCTGGGCGGAACCCCACTGACCACTCCTCCTCCCCCTGGCTTCTTGTCTTACCAATGTAGTCATGACGGGCCTCACGGCTGTCAGCATATCCTCTAGGTTCGCCTGTTCAATCTGATCCAAGAAACCCCAGGCCTGCAGGGACATCAAGTCTCTCTCAGTGCAACCTGACCACTGTCCCCCAGCAGAGCCCCAGGCAGGTGAGCACACCCAGTCCTGTGTCTACATGCCGGAGTGGCCACACCTTGAGGCCACAGCCCACCAGGATGACCCCCCCACCCAGTGGATATAGCCAGCGATTAACACAAGAGAGGAGAGAGGAATGGTTTGTTCCCCATTTTCATAAAACAGCATCAAGATCCCCAAACCCAACTAGGTAAGCTACAGGAAAGATTGAGAACATGAAATGTGTGTACATGATCCAGTGGTAGGAGCACAGACCCCAGCACCTGACTGCCTGTATTAAAATCCCAGACCTGACACTTATTCTATGACTCCGTTTTACTACTCTGTCCAAGAGGGATAAAAAAATCTACCTCTCAGCTCTGGTGTGTGCACTAAGTGAGTGAACACACCTGCAGGCCCTGGCATGCAGTGATCCCTACTGGCCTAGAGTACATTCAGTATCATATGTCAACCCCTCAACACCAACAAGACAAACAACCTCATTAAACCATAGCAGGGGTCAGTCAAGAACAGGTATCTCCCAAGAAGACATCCAGGAGGCCAAAGAACTTGGGAAAACAGGCTGTCCATCATTAACCTCATGGACAGATGTGACCCAACACAGCAATGGGATATCTTTCGCTGTAGCCTTCCTGAGAAAGCTCAAAGTGGACACCAAAGGATGCTGGTGGGGTTATGAAGGAACAGACCCCCTCATGCCCTGCTGGTGAGATGGTCAGACACTCAGCTACAAAGTCCAAAATCAAAGCATTTCTTTTAAAAGTTGGAAAAAGAAATATCCTGTGACCTAGCACTGTGTCTATTTGAATTTTATGCCGGAGACAAGATGCACAACACCCACCAGACAGAATCCCACCAAATTCCCCATAGTGGCATTCACCATGGCAAGAGGGAAGGAACAATAAAACCACCCTCTGATTGACCAACCCCCACAGTCTGCCACCGCCCTCGTCTCTATGGCATTACTCAAGGGAGCAGAGATTCCTGGTTTGGTTGGTTGGTTGGTTGGTTGGTTGGTTGGTTGGTTGGTTTTTCCACTGTTGGACTTTAGATGAGTAATTTCACCACTTTCACTTCCCGTTCTGGAAGTCACGGTTGGCTAGTTGAGCCACATGCTAAGTTAAACTTTCCACTTTCTCTGTTCACAGCCTCAGCTGAAGCCTTCATTGGGGTTTCCAGTGTCTTTCTGATGTGAGTAAATCATTGAGGAAGGGAGTTTGCCAGTTACTGTCCACTGCTTACCACTGTCTGCCCATGGTCCTGCCCGGACACCGGGATCGTTTCTACAAAATAGCCTGCACAAACCAGGCTGTAGTTTGACTTGGAAGAAAGAGGATGAAAACAGCCTCGATGCTCATCCACGGAAGAATGGATAAACCTACTGGGGTCTCTACTTACCGTGCAACTTTAAAGAGTCATGATTGTTGGAAAGTTCTCAGAACATGGGGAAGCCTGGAGGGCATTGTGCTGAGTCACATAAGCCAGACAAGCCAGGCACAAAAGGTCAAATTACATGAAACCTCTGTTATCAACAGCCAAGAGAAGTCTTTCACAGGAAGATAAGTACACGCTGATGGTTATTAAGTGAGGAAAGGGAAGAGATGGCACATTAATTGACTAGAGGGTGAAAGGGAAGACCATATACAGTCAGGACAAGGTCAGCAACTCTGATGGAAATGGGTTAAGATGCTAAGAGGAAAGCAACAATTAAAGGTAATAGTGCTGTGGACACATGGTCCTGCCATGATGGAGATGCAAGAATAGATGCCTGGATAGATACACAGGCTGAAAAGTGAAGTAGGGACAGTTGTACAATACCCATAAATAGATGTGGATTTAACAGAGGATATTTTTAGATGTGTATTTCTGTACTGAAAATATATCCAGGAATGCATTGGACCCTTCAGGGAACAAAATGGTAAAAAAATTTCGAGCAATAAAGAAACACCTTGAAGGAATGCATCAACAGGTCTGCAGGTTCCAGACCATGATCTTCGGGACACTGAACTCAATTGGCATACTGCAGCCCACAAAGACAATTGTTCTACCCCGTACTTTGGGGACCAGCAACTGGGTCTTAAAAGACTGTGAGCAGCCATCTAAGGTGCAAGTATTAATGTCTCCCTGTCCAAGGGAAAGAAGAGTGAAGAACATCAAAGATCCGGAGAAATGCTTAGTCCAATGGATGAATGGACCACGGGAATATCATTGCTCACCCCTCTGACTTCAGAAGAACTAGATGGTTACCGCTTCTAGAGGATCAGAAAGGGATTGCAGAAGAAAGTCCTGGAGAGAGCGGAAGCAGAAGGTGGTGGCAGCACTTGCCATCATAAAAATGACGTGGCCTTGGGCCAAGTCTGAGAGTGTGCATCAGTGTCCTCCAAATAACCCTGGGCCCAAGCACCTTCAGAAAGAACCCTTTTTGAAGTGAGCTGTGTACCCAGAGGACAGGTGAAAAACAAGCGCAACATCCAATTATGGCCACAGATTGCTTGAGGGTCAGTGGGGGCTGGGGGTTAGGAAGAAGTCAAAAATTCTAGTAATCTAAGAGGATTAAAGAATAAAAAGCTCCCAATTTTGAAGCCTGCAGAGTCTTGGTCACAAGATCCCATGTTGTTCCTTGTCTTTGAAGCCTATTTCTGTTCCCCTCCTACCGAGTGTCCACTTTGCCTCAGTTGGCTGGTAGAGGAGGACCCATAGTTTGCGTCACAAAAATTTCACCAAACAGCTGACTGGTATGACTCAAAACTTTTGAACTCACGATAAACAATGCAGATCTAAGACACTGTCACAGCCAATGGTTTGCTGGGGAAACATGCTGCCCAAATGTAATGTGGTATTCTGCACAAACTCGGGCAATCAGAATCATCGTCATTAAAAACCATGTGTTAGTGTCACCTCATTAACCAGATGATCACGTGCCCACCACTTCCCACTGCTCTGAAAAGGATGGCATTAGAAGGTCTTGGAGAGAGTAGGAGAAATGAGGGGCTCAGAGGTCCAAATCCTAAGGGAGATGAGGTTTATTAGTCAACTGGAAACTGGGGACCCCCCGGGCTGTAGCCCCCATCACCCTACAAGCTGGTCCGGAACATGCTGGCAGCTCAATTTTCAATCAGACAGTAGAAAGGAGGGGAAGGGAAAGAATAAAACCAGTGACTTATAAGAATCACATCATTACATAGGAGGAGGAGAGCAGGGTGGGGACCTAAGGCCCACTGGTGGGTAATTGGTCACCCCTTTACAGGGGAGTCATGGGGAGGAGACAGACCATTCGGGGGGCAGCCAGGCAGTGATGATGCATACAAGTTTCCTCTAGTTCCTGAAGCCTTCCTCCCTGTCCCCCAACCATCATGGTCCCAACTCTACCTTGCAAATCCAGATGGACTGGAGAAGTCACACTGGCATAGAGGGGAGCTGGAGAT
>PVJH01014703.1:0-56052 GCA_004026705.1 Nesogale talazaci | reverse complement strand
TTTTTTTTTTTTAGGCATCACTGCCCTCTGGTGGTGGGAGTAGGAGGCCCAGCCTTTGCTCCTGTGGAGCTGGAATTGAACCTCCATCCCAGTGGGTCGCAGTCCCGCATAAAATTATTTTCATTGCTCCTTCCTGTCATTTTGCTACTGCTTTGAATCAGGCAACCCCTGTGAAAAGGTCATTAGACTCCTCAAGGGGTTGTGACCCATAGGTTGAGAGCTTCTGCTCTAGGAGTTAGCTGGAAAGGCAGCCGAGAAGTAGGAAGAAGTCAGGGTGTGGATCCTTGAGACCAAGGGCGCCCAGGGCCACTGTGGGGAGCCTTGCCCAGGCGAAAGAGAGGGGTGTGGACATTGGTTCTGGCACGTGGAAGTCAGTCTCACCATCTGCTGGTGAGTGAGCACACAGTGCTCTTGGGCACACAGTGAGCCCTAGCATGCGTTAGGAGTCACTGGGTACAGTGACTTTGGCCGAGGGGTTGAAAAATGATCCCAAGGCAATAGCTTCGGGGGTGCATCCCCCCCCCCCCCACTGTGTTGGCTCTAGAAAGTCTCAATCCTTGAGGATTTCCCCCCTTTGGTTCAGGATCCGCCTATGGGATCTTGGATGAAAATGTTCACGCAGGGTAGCGAGCACCATCCTGTTCTTTTGGTCTAGTGGCCAAGAGATCATTGTCTACAGAGACAATTGGCCACCATTTTTCCTCCTCTTCCTCCTCCTCCTCCTCCTCCTCCTCCTCCAGTGGACCCAGGTGAATAGCGGGTAGACGTTGTAGCTTGGATGGCTGCGTGTAAGCCTTGAAGACTCCAGGTGCCACACTGAAAACTAGGAGGCAGAACAGAAGCACTCAACATTTTAGTAGGCCAGTGTCCTAGGATGGTTCATGGAGCTGACCCTAAATCTCAAGGGACGGGCCAAATCCCACTGTCAGGAGATGTTTTGTTGTACACTGGAGCCTCCGCAGCCATTCTTTCGTTGGAGGTCGTTGTTGTAACCGACCACACAGTTTTTGCCAGATGTCCAACCAACTCAGTGACTTCAATCCCAAGATTTGGCTGTGCTACCCCACCTTGACCAAGGCCACTTAGTCATCCTTCTTAACCTTCCCTTTCCCCCCTTATGTTTGCTCTGTGTGTGCATGTGTGTGTGTGTGCCCCTGTGTCCTGAAGAGCCCCGGTGGTGTAGAGGGTTACGAGCTGGACTGCTGTACAGTCTCTGCTGGACAGCGGAGACTCCCCACTCCTGTAAAGTGGGGAACTCACAGGGGCAGTTCTACCCTGCCCCCTAGGGTCGCAACATGACCGTGAGTTTGCTTTGGGTGTGCGTGATGCCTTTTCTGCTCAGCGTGATGTCTTCAAACTCCATGCAAGCTGCATCCCGGCTCCTTCTCTCCCACTGTTGGTAGGACCTCTGTATGGACCACATTTGGAGTATCTGTTTATCTGATGTCGGGTGTGTAGATGGCAAACTCCCAACCCCCGTTGGGTATTGCGAGTCGTGCTGCAGTGAACATGGGCGTACAGCCTCCGTGTTTGGGGCATTGGGGAGAACACTCCGTTTGTCGCGAGGGCTAGCAATAGGAACAGGTCCTCTTTCCCCCACATCGTCAACAACCTTTTGTTATTTTCTGTTTTAGCTTTTTTTTTTTTTTTCCATTTGGTTTGAATGAAATGGTATCTCACTATGGGTTTGAACGGCTACCCTAGTGGTGCTGTGAGCTGGGTGTTCGGCTGCCAATCCCAGGGTTGGTGGTTCGAACCCACCAGCCAGTCCCTGGGAGAAAGACAAGGCTGTCTGCTCCCATGAAGGCTGTCGGCCTTGGAAATCCTAAATAGGATCTGTGCTGGTTGGAAGTGACTCCACAGCAGTGGTATGGAGAGTAATGACACAGAACATCTTTTCATGGGTTTGTTGGCCAGTTGGCTGTCCTCTTTGGTGAAAAGTCTTCCAGTCCTTGGCCCATTTTATGACAGGGTTTGGCTGTTTGGTTGTTCAGTTGTCCAAATACTGAACCAGTTGGGTGTGGCACCAATGAAATATGCAACTTTTTTCTAGCTCTTAATGCTTCTTCTCCCCCCACCCCCACTATCCTAACCCCAATTACAAATCCATCTAGACCACAGCATGTTCACTGGTACAGATAAGAGCTGAAAACACAGGGAATCCAGGACAGATAAACCCCTCATGACTAATAATGAGAGTAGCGATACCAGGAGGGGAAAAGGGAGGGTAGAGGGAGAAAGGGGGAATTAGTCACAATGACCTACATATAACCCCCTCCCAGGGGACAGAAGGACAACAGAAAAGTGGATGAAGGGAGACATTGGCCAGTGTAAGACATGAAAAAATATTAATTTAAAAAATGATCAAGAGTTCCTGGGGGAGGGAGGGGAGCTGATACCAAGGGCTCTAGGAGAAAGAAAATGTTTTGAAAATGATGAAGACAACAAATGTACAAATGTGCTTGACACAATGGATGGATGCATGGATTGTGATAAGAGCTGTCCGAGCCTCTGATAAAATGACTTTTAAAGATTGTCCAAATGCACCTCCCTTATCTTTTTACAAAGGAACCTTGTGGCATAGTAATTACTCATTGGACTGCTAGCTGCGAGTTCAGCAGTTTGAAACCACCATCCGCTCCTCAGGAGACAGGCGAGGCTCTCCCCTCCAGTGAAAGGTACCAGTGTCAGGAGTCCCACAGGGCCAGCCCCGTTCTGTCCTCTGGAGTCATTCTGGGTCGGAAATAAGCAATCCTTAGCAGTGAGTTGTGTGTGTGTGTGTGTGTGTTGGGGGGGGGGGGTTGTCTTTTTACATTTTTGCAATATCATCTTTTGATGAACCTAACCTTGGTTGAGAAGTTTATGTGGTCTCCTTGACTTCTGCTGTCATTCGCTCTTGGTGAGGCAGTAGGTAGGACCTACCCTGAACTGCTTTTCCTCTCAATCCCTAACCTCCTGAGGTGTAAGGTCCCAGCAGGTGTTCCTGAACCTAGTTTTTGGTTGTTCAGTGAAGCTGTTCATCCCGCCCCCTCGCTTCAGGGCGGGCCATGAGGTAACTGCTCTCACACCTCATGTGGGGTGGGGTGGGGCGGGGCCCCTATGACTACTTTGCAGGAGAGTCCAGGATGAAAGGCTCTGACTGGCTGGTGTCCTCAGGGCATCACCTAGTTCAAAGCCTGCCAGATGGACAGTGGGAGCTCCCACCTGGCGCCACTCTAACCTGGGAGTGGAGGAGGATCTTAAGAAGGCTCCCCGGGCGGGCCCCATTTGCTTCTGGGGGTGCCATGAAGTGGAGACAGACACAGGGAGAGGCTCTCAGCTGGCTTCCTTGTCCTGGTCTGTCCCCGCCCCCACCCTCACACCGTACCTCCTCCAGCTTGGCAAAGTCTGGCTTCCTGACAGGAAAGAGTCCATTCCTGGTGCTGTGTGTGGCCCCGACTGTCGCCGTGCGCAAAGCGATGAGGCAGGCTTGGTGTTGGATTGGGAGCGGAGAGGTGGGCCTGCGGGGTCTGTCCAGCTGCTCACAGCTGCTCTCACCCTGTTCCACCCTTGCCTGAGAATGGGCCTTTCCTTCCCCAACCCCAAAATGGAACAAAAGAAACACTCACTGCCAGTCCCATGGTTCTCCTAGCGCCCCTGCAGCATGGGGCAGAGCTTGGATGGTAATTCTTCACGGGGCGGGGGAGGAGCCTCATCTTTCATCCTTGGAACAGCCAGTGGTTTCAAACTGCTGACCTTAACGTTTGCAAGCCCAACACATAATGCACCCTGCCACCAGGGCTCCTCCGCCCAGACCGGACAGACTGAATCCAAATCTCCATTCTAGGGAGGGCTCGGAAGCTGGCCAGGGGGTTCTTAAGTACCAGAAAACACAGCCTCTTTGTATGCCTCGGGTAGCTTACGCATGACCCGGGTATCCTGTGACCACAGCGACAGGTGAGCCTGGCCTGTCCGAGTGAGAGCTTGTCAATGTTAGCTCACAATGGCACCGAGTTCCCTTTTTAAAAAACAACAACAACCAAATCCCCCAAGTCAGACCTGGGCAGGATTTGTTGTGAAGCCAACCTCAGCCTTCCTGTCTGTAACATGGGTGTAGTATTACCTCCTCCCATAAGGCTGCCAAGGGGAATCACTGGGCTCAAATGCATGAAGCAAGGCCTGGGGTCAGGGCTGCTGTCTTGAGGGGCCCAAAGGCCTTCAGTGAGTGGGGCCCCCACCCCAGCCCCCCATCAAGCAAATAGGTCATTTCTCTGGGCCACAGAACAGCTCTGGTTTCTGGGGCGGGCAGGAGGCTGTCTTGGCGGGGTGCCTTGGAATGGGTTTCCAAGTCTCTCCTTGTTCAGCCCGGGAGGTGAGCTGTGCTCCAGCCCCCTGGGTGGACGGTGCCCATTTGGAACCCAGGGAGACTGTGGAGGTGACGTTGGAGGCGCCTGTCTACTGAGCCTCGATGTGTGGTCGGAACCCGGCATCCCGGCAGCCAGAGGCTTCCGACCACACAGCTGGCCAGACATGGAGAGCAGGCTGCCGGGCGCGCCTGGGAGAGGGTCTGGCCCACATTTGGAAGTTCCGTTCAAAGAGGCCTTTGAGAGTGTCATCCGGCGGTCGGCTGGGGATGCCAGCTTCTGGGGTCTCCTGTTCCCCGCCTGGCCAGCGATGCCTGTGAGCTCAGCGTTCTCCTAGCCCGGCGTCCGGAGGGGCAGGCTGGAATGGTTTGTAGGCAGCATGATATGCCGCTCTCCTTTCTGTGGTCAGGCTGCTTTGTGGAGTGTCTGTCTGAGACCGGCCCGGCCTCAGCCACGTCAGGTGGGCCTCTGGGGCACAGTCCTGGTTTAATAACACGTGGACGTGTGTCTGATGGGGACATCTGCGTGCTTCTTGATGTCTTAAAGTTTCTCCAAAGAGGGTAGTGAGTTCAGACTGGAGCTCGGGTAGCACAGGGCTTACAGGTTAGACTGCTACCTGCAAGGTCAGTCGTTCAAAACCACCAGCCACTCTGCAGAAGAAAGAGGAGGCGTTCTACTCCTGCAATGAGTTGTCATCAGGGAATGTTTTGCTGTATATATTTTTGCTATGACTCAGAGGAAAAAAAGTTCGATGATTAACCATGAGTATGAGGAAGGACATTGTAACATTGTAACATTGACGGTGTAACATTGTAACATTGACGGTGGGGATAAACTTCTCGATAGGATTGAATTGCCGAATTGTGTGACAAGTGCATGAGATGCTAGCAAGACTGCTAACACAGAGTTCCTGTTTCCGAAACTCACCAGGGCAGTGCTGCCCAGTCTTGCAGGGCCGCTGGGAGTCAGCACTGACCCGTGGGCAGCGAGGGCGTGATGTTTCAGAACCGAAGTAACAAGTGTGGTGAGGGAATCATGTGGAGTTAACAGTCAAGGAGTCCGGGGAGGGACCCCAGGCCCCTACCAGAAGGCCCAGAGGGCGAGAGGTGGGGATCAGCTAAAGAAGGGGAACTCAGCCAAGAGAGGGGGGCCAGGTTCAGAGATCAACGCAAAGACAGGTTGCAGGAGCCAGCATGAAGCCAGCCGTCCCCTGGGAGCTATGTGTGTGTGTGCAGTGGGGCTGGGGGTGGGATGACAATTCAGAAGACTCCCCCAGAGTTGGACCGGAGCGTCTCTGTACATTCTGGTGCCTCCCCAATGACGCCAATGGGGAGCGCGCCTGGCTGCTGGATGGGATGGCCGGAGGTCCCCAGCTGCCCAAAGCCCCTCAGAAGAAAGACCTGGCAGTCTGCTCCCTGAAAAGTCATTCACCTGGAGCCCCCGATCCTTGGGGTCACCCCAAGTTGGAGTTGGCTCAGCAGCTGCAGGTTGGCTTTGTGAACATTTAGAGCATGAGGGGCAGGAAGCAGGTGAGATTCCCTGAGAGGTGACCAGGAGGTGACGAAGAGGCAGCAGTTGAGTCGGGCCAACTCTTTGAGAGTTTGGCTGTAGAGTTTGAGGGTTTGGAGAGTGGTCGAAGGACAGGATGGAGAGAAAAGGCCTTAGGGTGCCTCAATGCCTTTGGGGTGCAGCCTTGCAGGGGACTCCATGTGGAAAGGGGAGCCTGGGGATTGCGTCTGCCTCTGCTCCTTGAAGGGATGTGGACCCTCTGGATTCCTCCGGGTTTTAGTCATTGGGAACAGGGGTGGGGAGTGTTTTTCTTCTGCCCGGTGCCATTTGGTTAACTGATAACGTCGTGGGTGGTCTATACTGTCAAACACTGAATTACCAACACCCCCCCCACACACACACACACCCCAGCGTGAGGGCTGGGACCTGCTTCTCTTTGGGGAGGTGTGAATGTCAGCTGGGAGGGATGACCTCATCGGTGTTCCCCACCCTGATTTAGGAAGTAAGTACCCCCTCCCATCTTTGGGTGCATGTTCCGTCTTGCCTTGTGCGGGCTTGGGCGTGTATTCCCTCTCAGCGGCCCTCGGAGCAGTTTGGAATGAGCTCTTTCTTTTCTCCAACCCCCCTCTCAATTTCAGTGCATCCATCGAGACCTAGCAGCCAGAAATGTCCTGGTCACAGAAAATAATGTGATGAAAATAGCAGACTTTGGACTGGCCAGAGACATCAACAACATAGACTACTACAAAAAGACCACCAATGTAAGTCTCTGCTGGGAAGAGGCTGGGCTGGGCTGGGACGGCCAGGGGGGTTCCCTGACTTTCCAGAGCCTGACGGATTCTTCTGTCCATCCGTCATTTCCAGAGCCCTGGTGGCATAGGGGGTAATGTGTAACCATCCCAGGACAGCAATCGGGCAGACAGCTGTGGAGGGCTATAATTTCGGGTGCCACAGGTGAAGGAAGCACTCTCGCTTATGTAACCATCCATAGCCTCTGCTTTCCATAGAGTTCTTGGCAAGGGGGCTTCCACAGCAAAGACTGAGACCTTGAGGGCTCCTGTTCTCCCTGTGGAGTGGGTCAGGGTATGCCTGAGCAGCCAGACAAGGGCCCGTGAAAACACCGGGCGATGGCATGTCCTGTCCGTGTGACTGTCCCGTCATTGGCAGCCTCGGGGGCTTCTCTCTGCCCTCCTGAAGGACCTCTAAAGGCCATTTGGTGACAAGTCTTCTGACCGAACAATTGGTTGTCGGTCTCCGTGGAGATGGCAGTTTTGGAAGTCCCATGGGGTGGTCTTCCTGCACGTCCCACGCTATGAGTCGTTTTACACTCTGGCCGTGGTGTCGGGGAGCTTATTTCTGTGAAGGAGCCCTGGTAGCTTAGTGGTTACATGTTGGGCTGCTACCTACAAGGTGTGCAGTTCTAAACCACCATCTGCTCCTCGGGAGAAAGAAGGGGCTTTCTACTCCCATAAAGAGTGACAATTCCAGGAACCCATGGCGGCAGCTGACCCACCCGGTCCAGTAGGGTCGAGAGGGACTCAGTGACCACGGGGTTTTTCCCCTTTGTGTTATTAGACCAATAAAGCCCAATGGGATGAGGACACTCTCAAGAGTCGGGCCACAGCTGTGTTGCGCCTACTGAGTAAACCCCTGGATAATCTGTTGCCTGTGTTTTTCCACCCTTTCAGGGACGGCTCCCCGTCAAATGGATGGCCCCCGAAGCCCTATTCGATAGAGTCTACACCCATCAGAGTGATGTGTAAGTGACTACCTGGTTTCTTCATCAGGAGCGAAAGCCTCGCTCCCGCTCAGTCTTCCCTCAGCCTCTGGGACCCTTGGTGTGGCTCACACAGGTTGCAGGCGGCTGCAGAAAGACCAGAATTTTAAAAAGTTTTTTTCAATAGTTTTACTGGGGGCTCTTAAAGCTCTTATAACATTCAGTACATCATTTGTATCAAGCATATTTGTACACATGTTGCCGTCTTTGTTTCCAAATATTTTCCACTTGAGCCCTTGGTATAAGCTCCCCTCTCCCCCAGAAAGGCCAGATTTTATGGAAGGCTGGCACTCGATGCTCTCTTACTAATCTGCCCGGCTCCAGAGATTCTGGGAGGAGGGGTGGCGAGCCTCCCCTTGCCAGAGTTGACGTGCCCCCTCCTGTCCAGACCCACTCATGGATGTGCAGCTACAGAGCAGCCACCGTCCACACTGCCGATTTCCACCAGGCTCTTGCCCTGTGTTGGCCCTTCTGGCCCCGACTCAACGCCCTCGACAGCCTTGGGGAGATGGAGCTGCTTCTATCACAGAGCCCTGATGCGTTAGCGGTTTCCGTTGGACTTTGGGGTGAACGATGTCCCCACTGGGGGCGTGCTGGCTCGAGGTGCATGGTGCTCTTTTTTATGCTATGGCCCCACGGTTTATAGACAGGGCTAAAAGAGGTTAAGATAATGTTGGTTGAGGAACAGTTTTGATTCCATAGGCCAGGGGTTCTCAAACTACGGTCCGTGGGCCACATGTGGCCCCACCAAGGACATTATCCGGCCCACCCAGTGTTTTTGCTGCCGCTGCCTATCCTGCTTTGCAGCCGACTCATTCCAGACCTACAATGAATTTGTTCATAGTTTTGTGTGTTTTTTTAACTATAGTCCGGCCCTCCAATGGTCTGAGGGACAGTGAACTGGCCCCCTGTTTAAAAAGTTTAAGCATCCCTGCAATAGGCCTAGAGCCCAGTGGCACAGTGGGGAACGTGTTGGGCAGCTCACTCCACAGTAAGTGGTTTGAACCCCCCAGTTGCATTGTTAGGGAAGGATGGGGCTTTCTGCTCCCATCGAGGTTCAGTGTTCGGGAAACCCAAAGGGGTGACTCTGCTCTGGCTGAGAGGGTGGCCGGCCATGCGCGAGGTCTCAGCCGCCCTTGGAAGACAGTGCTGTGGTTCTCGTGGTCGGAATGGGTAAACTGAGGCACAGAGGCTTGTGGTGTCGTGGAGGCAGACAGGCTGCTAACCGCAAGATCAGCGGTTCTCACCACAGACACCCCCCCACCCCATGCCTGCTGGAAAAAGGTGAGGATGCCTGATGTCATAAAGAAGGCTAGCCTCGGGAACTCAGAGGGGCAGTATCCCCTCCCCCCCCGCCCCAGCCTGTCACCTCACCAGGAGCAATGCATTTGTCTTTTGGCTTCTCCTGCTCTGTGGAGAATTGGGGGCACCTTTCTCAGTCCCGCAGAATGCTAGGCACTGTCCGGTCGATCTTTGGAACGCAGCAGCTACATGGGGCAGAACAGAGCTGCCTCCTTGGGCTTTTCTTAGACTGTCATCTTTGCAGGAGGGAGCCCTGGGGAAGCTGTGGACTGCAAACTGCGAAGTTTGCTGTTCAAGCCCACCGGCTGCTCTGAAGGGGAAAGACGTGGCTGGCTGTCTCCTGACAGAAACCCATGTGGGGTCGCTGTGTGTTAGAAATGACTGATGGGTGGGCTGGAATCACCTGCTTTGCTGTCCATAGACCTTCACCCTTGCACCACCTGGGTTTCCTGATAAATAGTGTGGGCTTCTAGGGTGTGGAACTCCATGCCTGTGGTCCCCGGGGGACTGGATCCCCTTGAATGCCCCAGGCTTGATTCCGGTGTAGGAGAGTCCTCTGCCTGGGGACCCTGATTCTGCCATGCTCAGCGATGATCACCCCTCTGGCTGTAGCCTGTTCCGCGCACCTTGCAGGTGGTCCAGGTGGGGGGTACACAGGGTGAAGGGAGAATGGGGCAGGAGCGGGGCCAGCCTGGGAAGCTGGAAGCCTGAGCCCCTGAGAAGCGGCACCCCTTTGCGGAAGTTGGGGCTGGGACTTGCTGTTTGGCGCTCTGATGGGATGGGGAGTGGTGCCCAGCAAGGCTGTGCCCCCTCTGTCTTCCAAGGAGAGAATAGTGTTTGCTTTCTGAACCGGGGTGGTGGCGGTGCCCTTCCTAACATGGGTGTTTTCCCCTCCATGCAGCTGGTCCTTCGGGGTGTTGATGTGGGAGATCTTCACTCTAGGAGGCTCGCCCTACCCGGGAATCCCGGTGGAAGAACTGTTTAAGCTGCTGAAGGAGGGCCACCGCATGGACAAGCCCGCCAACTGCACCAATGAACTGTAAGAACCCCTAGCCTTGTCCCGCCCCTCTATCGCAGCTCCTGGGGACGGAGGGGGCACGCTGAGCCCCAGCTATCCAAACATGCACTCGGATGAAGGATGGCAGAGGTTGTCTGGGCTCGGACCCAGAAGGGAGACAGATAGGGACGTCAACAACCATCCCTCTTCCGAAAGAGAGACCAGCGGAGGCGGCAGGAGCGGCCTTTCACTCAGGCAGAGCGCTGGCTGCCCGTCAAAGGCCCCTGCTTCCCCCCCGCCCCCCCCCCGGCCCCGAATTGGCCCATCTCCAGACTGTCAGGAAGATCTACCTGGCCAACCCTCAGACACGGGTCAGAGTGGTGGTGGTGGTGGTGGAGTGTGCTCCCTGCTAGGATGTAGGACCAGTGACTCCCCCACACTTGTGGGGTCAAGCCTGGGCACAGCCAGCAAGCATGGATGTCTCCCGGAGTTCGAGTCTCGTTGGTAGTTTGGTATCATCAGCCACCTATCCTGAGAGGGAGGGAGTTAGTGCCTCAGTGTTAATATCCCACCCACAGGTCACCCCAGGGGCCCACAGTATAGCTCAGCCGCCAGCTGCCCAACACCAGACATGGTACAAAAGCCAATTAGCTCCTTCCAGGATAGGGAGACCCCCATGCCAAGCAACGTGCTGTTGTGTGTGAGAGAGAGACCTGTGCTTTGTGAAGGAGTCCGTCCGCTTTCTTGGGCCCCCACCCCACCCCCCTCGTTTACTCCCCCAGGATTAATGAAGAAGAGAGATTGTCCCCAAGGCGGCAATGCCTATTGTGTGTCTCGGGTCACGGGGATTTTATATCCGTAATCCCGTGGGTGTTTTTGATGTAGAGTGGATGTTGGGTGAGTGGCCAAGTTTTATGGTGTATGATATAAAGGTGCCCTTTGTCTTCCTTGACATTCCAATGGCCTCTTCAAGCAGAGAGGGGCTGTTGAAACCAGACTCAAGATAAGACTGGGGAGCACTGACTTGCCAAAGGGTTAATCCGGAAGTCCCTTTAGGGCCTGGTGATGGGGAATTAATGCATCCGACCCACACCTATGAGTCGTGCCCTCCAAGTCTCTTTTGGGTGTTGCTTTTGAAACGAAGGACTCTTTCCTTTAAAATGTCAAAAACAAAGCCCAATATGTCTGCCTGATAAGACAGAAGTGTTTCTATGGACATGGGGGGGGCGGGGGTAGGGGTGTTGACCTGAGGCCAGCCTGCTCAGATTTTCCCCACATGCCACTTTATTGCTCTGTTTGCTTTATGTTGGTGGGATGCAGCTAAACCACGCTGTCTGCAAGACAGGCCCACCTTACCTTGAGGATTCCACCTTGGTGGGACTTATTTATTGGGTAACTCCTCCACTGGCCGAATGCTGGGGCACTAGCATGCTTAAGGAGGCCCAGCCGACGGGCAGGTGCATGGTGGGGGGTCTTACGAAATACCTGGACCCTCATTGGCAGACATACAGGGCTTGCTCAGATCTCGGCTCTTCCCATGATCCCCCAACTGCCCCAAAGGTGTGGGTGCATTGCCACCCCCTGTCCGAGAGACAGGAAGTCGACAAACACGCCTTTCTTCAAGGGCAGAGGACGCCCCCGAGGAGTTTTGCGTGAGGCGATGCTTTTGTGGATCTGAGTATTTTTCCGAGGGACTAGCAGTGAGTCTTTAGGGAATCTTGGCTTGGGAAGGACGTTCTGGTGCTTTAGGTGGTGTTGAGCATGTCCCCTATATGGTCTGTTGAGAGATGCATGCCAGCACCAGGAGGGCACCACCTTTCAGGAAGGACCTCACCTGGGCCACGCCCATCTTCTCCCAGGTACATGATGATGCGAGACTGCTGGCACGCTGCACCCTCCCAGAGACCCACCTTCAAGCAGTTGGTGGAAGACTTGGATCGGATTCTCACACTTACCACCACAGAGGTAAGAAGGACAGGCCCGGGGAGGCAACCTCCTGGGTTGGGGGGGTCTGTGGTGGGGTCAGAGTTGACTTGTGCGTTCCTTTCAGCTCCCGATGTCCTCAGAACCATGCTGTGTGAGGGGTGCACTGCACTGCGGGGATGGGTTGGGGCTCAGGGCAAAAATGGGCAGGTGCAGTAGTTTGGCTTGGGTGGTGGGGAGCAGGGTATGTGTGCCCTGGTCCCTAGTGTGAAAGTCACTGCAGCTTCGCCGGACTGGGGACCAGAAGTTGCAAGGTCAATTTCCATAAACCATGGCAAGGCCCCGCCCCTGGGATAAAGGGTGTCATATTCTCTTCCCGTCTCTCTCTCCAATAAAAACTCACTGCCATTCAAGTCGATGCTGATTCATAGTGACCCCACAGGACAGAGTAGCACTGTCCAGGTGTAACTCTTCTGCTTGCCAGAACACACCCATGTTCCAAGAACCTTTAGAATAGGGAAAGATGGGCCCTGAAGGAAGTCCCTAGGCAGCGTGGCAGCTTACAGGGCGATGTGCCCAACTGCTGACCAGAAGGTAGGAAGTTCAGGTCCACCCAGGGGGACCCCAAAAGAAAGGGCTGGTGACCTACTTCGCACACACCAGCCAGGGAGAGCCCTCTGATGCACAGTTCAACTCCGGACTTGTAGGGGCCAGCCTGAGTCGGCAGGAACTAAGAGTAGGGCTGGTCCTCTCAGTGTTGCCTGGACCAGTAAAGGCCCACAAAGGAAAGAGACCCTCACTGGTGGAAGATACGGAGGTATTCATGGTGAACACCCTGCCATCAAACACACACACATACACCGCACAAGAGTTGTCATCCTGAGAATAGGCGTGACGGCATGACCCTCCCAAGATTCACGAAGAGAAGCCATAGGGCTTGCCAGTGCTGATTGAGGGGGAAAGAGAGTTCAACGTGGCTGTAGGAAGCTCAGCCTGGTAACTGTATCCGGTGAGTCCCGCCCGCGCCATGGTGCTGGGTACCGGGGGAGATGCCTTTGACTTAGCACAGCCGACCTTCGGAAGTTGAAAGGGAAGGGGGACCTTCGAGAGAAGGGGAAAGGAAGGGGAGGGGGAACAAAACAACAAAACCCGAAACTTTCTTCTCCTGCCAAAATGCTTCCACAAACAGTTCCTTTCTCTCTGGACTTGGAAGCCCCCGAGAGCCTATCAGATTGGAAAGTGGAGGGCTCTATTTGGGAACTGGGGAAAGCACTAACATGGCCATTTTAAAAATAGGATCCCGGGCCCTGTTTGGTGCGGGGCCGTTGGCTTCCACGTAAAGTGGGCCGTGGCGCCCGGAATTGCTGCTTTCTGGCATCCTACAGGAGAGAATGCAGAATGCCACACTGTCTAACGGATATAAAGATCGAAGTTTCTTTCCTTCTGAAAATCATTACCACATGCTGGAGGAAAAAACGGCTCCTTTTAGGACAGCCTTTCGTTTTTATCACTGTAAGCAAAATGCTCCCTTTTGATGTGGTGGGCGGGCTTGCTGATGCTGTTGGAACGGACACGTCCCCAACTCGGAGAGAGACTCTCTCTGCAGCCAACCCTGCTGATGCCTTACAGTGGAGCTGGTTCTCGGGGCGTTGGAAAAGTCTAGTTGATGATCTTCTGAGTGCTCTGATAGCTCTGGGTTCCTTTGCGCTGTGGTCTGCTCTTTCTGCCCCCTTCCCAGCAAAACCACACATCTTTGGTTTCCGGTGGTGGTGGGGGGGAGGGGGAGAGTGGTTGAGCAGCTCCAATCCCCAATGTGCCAGCTCTATTGGACCTGTGAGACCTAGAAGCACCCCCCCACCCCCTGTGTAGAAATCTCGGGCCACCGAAGTCAGCATGGGTCTGCATTCCCTGTCAAGCACCCTGAGGCGGACTCTTCAACTTTGCTGGCCTTTGCTGAACCCCAATGAACCCCGAACCCCAGTGAGCCCCAGGCACTTACAGTGTGTGTGCAAAAGTCTCCTTCTGGAATCTGCACTTCAAGTTTCAGATCATTGTCTCTGAAGTTCGGTCGTTTGATTCCACACGTAAACCCTGAGATGGTTATTTTCTCGAGGATTTCTGGACACTTGAAAATGTGAAAAAACATTCCTGGTTCCGGGGTGATCTGGGCAGCAGGTCAGATTTAGTGTCCTGCTAAAGGGGCCCTGCTGTCCACAGCCTTGCTCTTAGCTGGTGGGTGCAGGCACCTCCCCCCTTTCAGGTCCCCCCTCCCCGCCAGCCCCATCCAGGGATGCAGACGTTCTGAATTTCTGTTCTGCAAAACTTTGCAACGTAACCTCCGTCTCCCTGACAGTCCTTTGCGAACTTGGCAGCCTTTCTCAGCCTGTCTCCATTCTCGAATCTCGAGAGCTTCTGCGAGTTGTGAATTGCATCCGGTCACTCGCCGGCTTGATGAGGACACACGCGGTGCCCTGGAGCAGGCCTAGCAACATGGGGGTCAGAGTCTCAGCTTTTTACAGGGACCCTGGAAACTCACGCATTCACGACGCCGGCTTTTGCCGGGGTTTGGACCATGCGGGCAGGGAGCAGGTCGGGTCAGGTCTGAGTGAGCTGAGTTAAGGGAGTCCCCAGGGGTGGGGTGGGGGAGGGGGTGCCAGTGATTAACGCGGAGGGTCAGATCCACCCAGAGGCACCTTGGAAGAAAGGCCTGGTGATCACCTTGCGAACAATTAACCATTGGCTACCTGGTGGAAACCAACTCACCTGACAGGTGGGGACACCTTGAGCTGCAGGCAGTAGGTTTACGTGGTGTTGACTACCTGGCACCACTGCCCAGTAAGGCTTTCTTTTGCGTTTATTCTCTAGTGCTGGGTCCATGGCGGGTTACAAAACCGACCTGGGTGGATGAGATTTTGGGTGTGCGGAGGTCTCTGTGAAGCCAAGCTGGGCAGGCTCCCTCTGAAGCTCCCAAGGAGCCTCCCTCGTTCCCAGCTCTCTCAACCCGCTTTCCGAGAGCCTGAAATAGAACTCTTCTCTCCCCCTTCTTCCAGGACTACGTGCACCTCACGCAGCCTCTTGAGCTGTATTCGCCTTGTTCTCCTGAGCCGAGATGAAATAAAACGTCTCTCTCCCCTTCTTTCAGGACTACTTGGACCTCACGCAGCCTCTCGAACAATATTCTCCTAGTTACCCCGACACGAGGAGCTCTTGTTCTTCAGGAGACGACTCCGTCTTCTCTGCGGACCCCATGCCTTACGATCCATGCCTTCCTCCGTGCCCACACGCGAACAGCAGTGTTAAGACATGAGCGGGCCTGTCCTCCCGTCCCAACGCGGGACGGCACCGGGAATCCACCTGCACTGAGCAGGGAGGCCTCGCCTCCGCTTGTATATATGGATCAGAGGAGGCATCAGGCGCCCCGGTCTTCCTGGTCGTCGTTCTCCTCATCACCGTGCATGTAAAGACTTGTACAGTCGGGAACTCTGCCAGGCACCCTCTGCCCGGCCGAGAAGACTGTTCAGGGGACCCTGAACTGCCGTGGGCCCACCACAGGACCCACCCGCCCACCCACAGGCACTGGCCGGGGGCCGGGGGACTCCAGGCGAACGTCAGTTCTGCCGTCCGTGTTAATTTTGTAATTTTGAATTGGAGAAAATATATGTCAGCACATACTTTCAGAGCACAGATGCAGTATATAGGTGCTGGATGTATGTAAATATAATCAAATTATGTATAAATATATATTATATATTTACAATGAATTATTTTTGGTATTGATTCTAAATGGATGCCCCCAATGCACCTAGAAAATTGGTCTCGCGCTTCTGTCTATCGTTGTTGTGTTGTTTGTTTGTTTTTTTTTAAAAACTAGCTCTTTGCTTACTGCTGTTTTTACACAGAATTTCTTCATTTTCACCCAGCAGAGGTGGGAAGGAAAAAAGGAAAAAAAAAAACAACCAAAACTACCAACTCTCGCTTTCAGGGAAAAATGATATAACATTAATTTATTAATGAATTGGTAATATACAAAACAATTAATCCTCTCTAGTGTGGTTGGTGGCTTTTAAAAAGGAATGATTTTAAGGGGCATGCCTCTGCAGGCAGCAACAGGGCCTAGTGAATCTGTTGCTTAGACGGGAACTAGATGCCAATCCTTTGAAAAGAGAGACAGTGATAGTGCCTGGCCCACTTGCCCGGGCCGGGGTTCGGGGTGGGTGGGTATATTTGATTTCTTCTAGGGAAGGTGCTTTGCTTCCACGTGGGTGGGTCTATCATGGGACCCGGGGACCTCTGAACTCCCCTTCCAGGACCAATGGGAGCCGCCGCCTCTTAAGAAGATGCCTTAATCCATTCCTTAAGGAGTGAGTTGAGCTGAAAGCCGGGTACTGGCAGCTGGCCCTCTGCCTCGACTTGCACATTCATCAGATCAGCCCAGGTTCCCAGCAGTGACTACTGGCGTCCAATCTTTTGTCCCTCGGGAAGCCTTTTATGGGTCTTTCAGCCCCACAATTGGAAGGTGGACCCCACCCAGAGTGGTTGTGCTGACAGCTTGGGGCAGGGGGTGGGGGGCGGGTGCCCTCCCCTCTTGTCAAAGGATCGTGTCTGTCAGATTCCACCAGGGCCTCTCAGAGAGGTCAGACCGGATAGCGATGGCCTTGGGCACGCCATCACCATGTTGTCTGTTCTGTGTCCATGCACCTCCCAAGGGTGGCTTCCGAAACACCCCTCACCTTGCTGCCGCTGTGCAACGTGAGTGCAGATACACTGACTTGACGTGTTTCAGAAATTGGAGAAAGTATTTAATAAATCCTGTTAATTTTTATACTGACAATAAAATGTTTCTACCGATATTAATGTTAACAAGACAAAATAAATGTCATGCAGCTTATTTTTCTAATAAGTGTGTCCTACCCACTGTGTCCTCTGCTTGGAGCTCTGGGCTCGCTGCTTTTGGGCGGGGCGACATGGGACCTCACCTGGGGGAGATGCCCGAGCTTGCTGTGAAGAGGGGAGGTGGACTGGAGGTCTTGGCTGGGGCCAGGTGTACCTGGGGCTGGTTAGTCAGATAGAAAATCGGAGGTTGGGCTGTGCCCTGGCTTGCTTGTCTTTTGGAGCCTGAAGATAGTCATTTTAGTTCTCATCATTTCCATTCCAGGAAAGGAGAGAAGAACGACTTTTGCGCCCCAGTGAAGCTCCTAGAACCTTCTGGATCTCATGGGAGTTATAGAAGGCGTCCTTGGGGTCTTTGGTGGGTCTGAGGCTGGAAGTGAGGGGCTCATAGGGGCCCTCAGGAGGATGGGTCATTGTCCTGGGCGTGTAGTTAGCCCCTTAGGCTAACATTTCTTTACCAGGAGAGCAGGACTGAAAGGAACCCTTTCAGTTGCCCAGGGGACTGCTAACCACAAGATGCATGGTTCAAACCTACCTGTCTGCTCTTGTAAAGAGTTATCATCAGAAACTCTAAGGGTCTCAACTCAATGGTCGTGGTTGGCAAGGGCAACAAGCTCTAATACCACCCAAGAGAATGTGCTTTGAAACATCGGGTATGTAAATGCAGTAAATGCATAAGATAGGGTTATGTGTCTGCCCTTTGTCAGAAAGAAGAGCAATGACTATCTAAGACACATTGAAACAAAGAGTTCAGTGGACTAATAATAGACCAACATCAGTCTCCACCATCCCGAGACCAGAACTACTAGTTGGTGCCTGACTCCCTCTCCAAGTATTCTAAAAGGGATCATAGTGGAAGGTACTAGACAGAGTGTAGGAGAGAAGATAAAATCATAAAAGAGATCAAGCGTATTGATCAGAGACTAGTGGGACCCCCAAGACTAAGGCCCTTAGTCACTCTTTGGGTCTGGACTTGAACTCATCCCAAAAACAACAACCCAGTTCACTGTCAGTGCTGTCTCATGGTGATCCTGTGGGACACAATAGAAGTGTCCCAGTGAGCTTCTGAGACTAACTTTGTGGGAGTAACAAGACCCATCTTTCTCCTTCAGAGGGGTTGGTGGTTTTGAACTGCTGACCCTGCAGTTAGCAGCCTGATACAGTCACATGCCACCAGAGCTCCTCTCTTCAGACTCACTCTGGGGCTCAAATGTTGTAGAGGGATCTGTGTTGGACTGTTCACCTCAAGGTCAACAGTTTAAAACCTACCACCTACCCTATGGAAGAAGAATGGTGTTTTCTGCTTCTGTAAAGACTGATCTTCTCAGAAATGTACAGGGCCTCCTGTTCTCTGCCCTGTAGGGAATGGACCGGACAGCAGTGAAAAAAGGGAAGGCTCACCTCTGAGGTGTGCACATCTTAGGATAATCAAACCAGCTGAGATCAGAAGGGTCGTATTTACCCAGGGACAGGGCCATGAGGGTTAGGAAAGGAGGACCGACAGCAGGAAACCCCAGGAAGAAGCAGGGTGAGTGAGATGGACATCGAGGGGATGGCTGTGGACGGGATGAATTAAACCTGGGAAACATGCTGAGTGAGAGAAGACACGAAGGAACAGAGCTCAGCCCCAAACGGCAACCAAATTCACTGCCGTGGAGTCAAGGATGATGCACTTCTGGCATAATCCCATTCCCATGAATATCCCAAGTTGATGAGTGGTGGCCAGGGGGTGGCTTGGCGAGGTGACTTAGGGGAGGAGAACAGGGAGTGACTGCTAATGGGCATGCGATTTCCTTTGAGGGTGATAAAATATATTCTCAGATAGTAGTGATGGTTGCACAATCTTATGATTGCACCCAAACTCACGGATTTATTTTAATCAGCAAGAGAAAAATGGACGTTTATTGAATACTGTCTTTCAGAAGCTGGGCTGATGGCAAGACTTTGAGGTAGGGGCAGCCTGTTTTACAAGTGAGAGAAGGAATGTCCGGGCCAGATCCGGGACTTGCCCTCAGCACCTAGCTGTTAAAAAACAAACAAAAAAACAACCCAGCAATCCTCTGTCCAACCCCCCCATCTCCTGCATTGCCCAACGCCTTGTTTACTCAAGACTGTTTCCCAGCTTCCAAGAACCTCAGGCCAAGTGCCATTTCCCCTAATCTATAAGAGAGTCCTCTCGACCCAGCCTCTCTCGAGCCCTGATTATATAGCTCAAGCTAGAAGATCCATTTCTCCTTTGTTCAGAGTGGTTGTCCACTTCCTAATCCATGGCTGTTTCAAGTCTGCCGGGCCTGCTAATGCATCTTTCAACCCTGGGCTACTGGTAATGAAATGGAAGCCCAGGTGGACAGTTGCATCCCCAGGGCCATAGCCCATCCCCTGATGGCCCATGAGACCCCCACTCTCTGCCTCAAACCCCCCAGAGGTTCTCTTATAACCATCAGGAGTGCTGGAAGGAAGAATTCCAGACTTCACTGAAGGCATTAGCAGAAGCTAAGACTCCAAGACTTGATGGAATGCCAATTGAGATGTTACCCCCAAACACATGCTGTGCTGAAAGCATTTGCTTAGAGGGCAGCTACTTGGTCAACTGACTGACAGATAATGGATTTGTGTCCATTCCAAATAAGGTGACCCAACTGATATGAAAGTTAGCGAGTAATATCCTTAATAGCACATGCAGGTCAAATTTTGCTGATCATCATTCAGAACTGGTTGCAGCAGTACAGCAAACAAGGAGGTCCCAACAATTCAAGCCAGATTCAGAAGAGAACATGCGTGGCATGAGGGATATTGTTGATGTTGTCACATAGACCTTGGCTGAAAGCAGAGAATACCAGGTGCTTACTTGGGTTTTATTGACTCTGCAAGTTGCCATTTCAGTTCTCGTCTTATTTTGAGAGAGATTTTTCTTCAAAGGCGGGTGAGTGGGACCCTAAACTATATAGCCCATGAGAGGAAAAATGCCTTGCTTTCTTTCCCTCCCGCTCTTTCTTTTTCTTTAAATCATTTTATTAGGGGCTCTTCAGCACTTATTTCATATATAGATTGTATCAAGCATATCTATACACATGATCATCATTTTCTAAACATTTTTTTTAAAAATTGGGAGCTTGTACAACTTATCACAATCCATACACCCCTCTATTGTGTCAAGCACTTAAGTACATTATTGTCATCATCATTCTCAAAACATTTGCTTTCCACTTGAGTCCTTGGTATCAGCTCCTCATTTTCCCCTTCCCTCTCCTCCCTGCTCTCCCTCATGAACCCTTGATAATTTATAAATTTTTACTTTGTCATATCATACACTGTCCGACGTCTCCCTCCACCCACTGTTCTGTTGTTCACTCCCCAGGGAGGAGGTTCTATGTAGATCCTTGTATTCGCCTTCCCCTTTCTACTCCACCTCCCCTTCACCATCGCGATGTCGCCTCTCTCACTGCTGGTCCTGAGGGGTTCATCTGTCCTGGATTCCCTGGGTTTCCAGTTCCCATCTGTACCAGTGTACATCGCTGGTCTAGTCGAATTCGTAAGGTAGAATTGGGATCATGATCGTGGATGGGAGGACGCATTTAAGAACCAGAGGAAAGTTGTGTGTTTCATTGTGCACCCTGACCCCTCCCCTTCCTTACAGTTTTGTTTTTTCACAACAGAACTTGATGTGAATCCTAGGACTTGTGGTTGTCTTGCTCTCCGTGAGCCAGAACCCACTTGATGGCAGTCAGTTTGTTGGGTTGGTACCTGCCAGTGAGTTGATTCCACCTCAGACATTCGACGGTATGAGCCTCGTGACAAAGTCCAGGTGACATTGCAAAGGATGGAAGTTCCAGCACACCTGAGTGTGCTTATGTGGAATGTGTCCATGGGCCAAAAGCAGTTGTTTGAACGGCATGATGTAAAATCAAGACAGGTGGTCCCCAGGGGACGATCCCGTTACTGAGCTCCTACTCTGAGAAGGTAGGTAGGCTGTCTGAAGAAAAACTTGGCACAGGATCGAAGGAAGTCTCGTTAATAACTTGCAATAGGCGCATGTCACATCCCAGTCTGCTGCAAGCTAAGAGGACTTGAAACCCTTACCAATAAAGACCAATGAATACAGCCTTCAGCATGGGTTATTGCTCCATGTACAGAAACAAAGATTCTTATCCCTAGACCGACAGGACATCGGGATAAACAGGCAGGACAGAAGTTGTCAAATATTTTATTTTACTTGGATCCACAATCAATGTTTATGGAAACAGCAGTCAAGAAATCGAACCGCATTTTGTGTTGTGAAAATCTGCACAGAACCTCTTTAAAGTGTTACAGAGCAAAGATGTTACTTTGAGGATTAAGGTGTCCCTGACCCAAGTCATAGTATTTTCCATTGCCTCTTATGTATATGGTAACCGAAAAACCAATAAGGGGAGCTACCAAATAATTGATACCTCTGAATTATGATTTTATCCCCCCCCTCCAAAAAGAAAAGAAAAGAAACTATCATAGAATAAAAAATCTATCCTGGAGGAAGTGCAGTCAGCATATTCCTTAGAAATACGAATGAAGAGACTTTGTCTCAAAGATTTTGGACATGGTGTCAAGGGAAACAAGTCTCTGGAGAAAGGCATCATGGTTGGTAAAGCAAAGGGTCAACGTAACAGAGGAAAACCCCCACCCGAAATAGACACAGAGGCTGCAACGATGTTGATCACACATAGCAATTGTGAGGACCGTGCGGGACCAGGCAGTAGCACCTAACAGGTTTTGTAGATGGGCGGTTCTCAACCTTCCTCATGCTGCGACCCTTTCATACATTCCTCATGCCTTGGTGATCCCCAACCATCAAGTTATTTTCATTGCTACTTCATCGCTGTTCTGCTTCTCTTATGAGTTGGGTAACCCCTGTGAAAGGGTCTTTTGGCCCCCAAAGGGGTTGTGATCCACAGGTCGAGAATGACCACTGTTGAATGAGATGCTTTAGTCTGATAAACCCTGTGAAAGTCAGAACCTCGTAAGGTAGAAACCCATGAGAGAAAGAAAAGGCGAACAGTGTCTGCCAAAAGAGTGACACAAAAGTGGTAAGATGGTGCCTTCTCTGTGGCAGGCTGAGGTATATAGAGAAGCAAAACCAGCGAAGCTTATGTGTGCATATTTGGAGAGATGTTTATACCAGGAAAGTGGTTATAGAAGTGGGCCAGTCTCAAGTGAAGGGATGTTCTAATTCTTTGGGTCAGATGTTAGGCTGGAGGCTTCTCCTGACTCATACAGCTGCAGGAGCTGATGAACCCAAGATCAGCAGGTCAGAAGGCAGGTTGATGATGACTCCCGAGATCAGTGGGCAGTAGGGCTAGTCCTGGCTCAAGTCTAAAGAATCACATTAGGAGCAGGAGCCAGACACAAGACCCAGACCCAGCAAAAGGCAAGCAAGCTTTCCCACAGCATCCCCTTACGTGGGAAGCAGGTCACACCCCCAAAGAAACATCCTTTCAACTGGCTGCTGCTTCGTGTAGATCCCACTATACAGGTGATTGCATTGTGTTAGATCTCATTATGGGGATTGACTAGGCTACCCAGAATCTTGGCCCAGGCAAGAAGCAGAAGACTCACAAGGCTTGAGAAAATCAGGTTGCTTGATCTAGTTCCAGCTCTCACAGGCTCCTGGGGCCCACTGGAGCATCACTGTAATGGACCCAGCTACTGCCCTTTGGAAATGCCGAGAGAGCTGAGAGGCCTGAATCCTCTGGGGAAGAAGAGTTTAGAGGGCATCAGTTTGATCTCTTTCCGCCTGGTGGAGAATAGCAGGAAGCACTCCCACATGATGTCAGAGAGGAAAAAATGTCCCCGGCTGGAGCCCCCGAATGCATTTCTGCCTCCTACCTTCTGTACCAGAGGAAGTCTAGCAAGTTTACGCGCACGCACACACACACACGCACACACACGCACACCATGTGCTGTTCCTTATGCATGCAGGCTGCTGTTCTTATCCCGCCTGTGTTCTGATGTTATTTATTTTTTGATGCTTTGAAAGATGAAAGCAGAGTTTATCTTTTCTCACATTTCATCCCCAGGAAGCCCTGAGATGACTTGACGGGACACCCCAGGCGGGGGACAGCAGATGCTTCCCCGTTTTAAGTGACGTCTTGGAACAGGCCCTTTCTTAAGCCCCCTCCTTTCTGGAGGTTTGGATTGGCTACCCAGAATGGCTCAGGTGCCATCGCAGGGAAGAAGGTGCCCCCTACAGCTCCGGCTGCCCGAGACTTCCTCCCAGAAACGATGGCTGATCCCTGCCAATTCGCCAAGTGGAAGCCCGTGAGTGAGCACAGGGTGGGGACAGACCAGCTGAAAATGCCGAAGTGGGGAGGTGATTTTCCCCTCCGTGGCTAATAGGCTCCTTTGGGGATCAGAACTTTTGACTCTGCGTCTTCCTCTTAACCAGTCATTCCAGGAAGGGCACATAACCTCCTGTGCCCGTCAAAATCCGCAGGGCAGTGTGTTTGGGAGAGAGGACCTCGCTGGGTTTCTAAATTAAGAGGAGTCCAGGGGGAAATTTGCATTTTCTGTGAACCGGTTCCTTCCTCAAATGATGGTTGTAAGGATTAAATGGGCCTTGATCTGGGAGCACCAAGCACTTCCTACACTCAGATTAACTGGCATCAGGAGACTGAGGCTGCAGTAATAGCGCAGAGGGCACAGTGGCATTGATTCTGACTTGTGGTAACCCAGGTGACAGAGCAGCCCGCCCCCTGGGGTTTTCAAAGCTACTGGCCTTTGAGAAGAAGCCCTAATGGTGCAGGCGATGAGCTCTTCACTGAAAGGCTGGCCTGGGGTTTGAACCTGCTGGCCAATCCTTGGGAGAACTTGGGGACCATGAGCTTTCCTAAAGATTCACAGTGATTGACCCCCCGGGGCAGCTCTCCTCAGTGCTGTGAGTGGAAATTGACCTGAGGGCAATCAGGTTTCTGTTTTCATTTTGGGGGATGCAGATGACCATGTCTCTCTGTCCTGAAACGGTGCCTTGGTTTGAGCGACCAGCCACTTGGTGAACCACGCAAAGCCTAAACCTCGATCCACCAAGGCTCTTTAGAGAGCCAGACAGAGATGGAGAGACGGGTGGAAGATCAAATCATATCCATCTATCTTTCTATCTATTCATTGTTGTTGGAGACAGTCCTTGACATTGTTAAGCCGTGGGGACTTTTACCACAGTTACCTCTCCTCCCTGCCCTCAGACAGTTTTAAACAAAGAAATATGTGACGCACCTTATTATTATTACTTTTTATTTTGTTTAACAAGTTTTCTTAGCCCTGCCCCCACGTGTCATACAATTCAATAATTCAGTCATCTCACGAAGAGTTTTTATATCATTGAAAAAATAATAATCGGGCATGTTTAAGATCACAAATTGCAGTAACATCGCCTTCAACCTGTTTAAAACAAACACTCGCTCCATCAACACGCACCAGGCAGCCCTGTAAGATCTTCAGGCAACAAGGACAAGCTTTCAGAAGGCTGCAGACCGGTCAGCTGAATGGGTGAAGGACGGAGATCTGAGAGGCAGCTTGGAAAGGAAGCAGGAGCTGGTAGGATATCTGCAGGGGAAGCCGGCTTGGCTCCCCTGGTGAGTGATGTGACAAGGTCAGCAAAGTGGGTGCCTTGACAAAGTCCCGTGGGCGCCTTGTGTGATGATTGTGCATTGTTCAGGCATCACCTGCTGTGGAATCCTCAGGAACTGTGAAATTGGCACAGGAAGCCGGCTGGGCTGGAGAGGCACGTATCAGCCCTGCGTGGTCTGCAAGGGGGTGCACCGGGGTCCAGTGGCTCATGTGTGGAGCCCAGCAGCTTTTCTGGAACAAGGTGGAGTGGGTCTTTACTCTCATTAAGTCAGCGGGAGAGAAAATCGCAACAACTGCTTCCCTGCCTGCACCGTCGAGACTCGGCCGTGACTCTATCCTTTGGTCGCCTGGAGCTGGGTTTGGGTTTAACCCCAAATGCAGGAACTCCTGGATCCTCATGGGCTTCCTCACATGATGGCAGGGCTGGAAAGGAGAAAGCCAAATGTCATCCGTTCCCTCGAGGCCAACAGCTGATGGGCTGTGGGTACGGAGAGGGGCTGGCTCTGCGATCACTCGATCGCGCCTCTGCTGAATTCATCCCCCCACCTGCTTTTGTACAGCCCATCCGCTAGGAGGAGTTTTTACATGTTTGAACCGGTGAACAAATTCAAAAGAAGAAGAATTCTTGACCTAGGAAAATTACATGACATTCCAATCGGGTGTTCTTCTATAATTCCACTGGAACATAGCCACACTCATTCCTTTAAATATGAGAGAGAGAGAGAGAGAGAGAGAGGAGAAACTGTATTGATTCGAACTCATGGTGATCTCATCCACACAACCTGAAATGCTGTCCAGGATGCGCCACCCTCACCATGGCCCATCATTATGTGGCCACAGCGCCAATCCACAGAGCGTCTTCTTTGTCCTTGTTGAGCCTCGAGGCCACCAAGCTTCATGCCCTTCTCCGGCCATTGATCCCTCCTGATGTGATGTTTGAGGAGTCTTGATGGCGGAGTGATTATGCGTTGGGCCGATGGCCCCAGGGTCAGAAGTTCAAAACCATCAGTCACTCCTCGGGAGAAAGTCGCGGTTTTCTACTCCAGAAAAGAGTTAACGTCTCAGAAACTCCCAGGGGGCAGTTCTGCTCTCTCCTTTAGGGTGTCTAGGACTCAGAAATGACTGGAGGGCAGCGAGTTTGTTTTGTTTTTATTTGGGGTGCCGGGCTCAGAGCAGCTGAGTCGAATGATGTTCTGTTGGGATCCACAGGTTTTCAGAAGGAGATGGCCAGCCAGGTTTCTCTGCTTAGTTTTCTGAAGTCTGGAAGCTCTGTTGAAATGGGTGCCCCTGCTGGTATTTGAAATCCTGGTGAAATCGAAATCCTGATGGAATCGCTTCCCAGCATCCCAGCAACATCCAAATACGAACGGACAGACAGACCGGCAGACAGACTGACTGACAGGTGGGTGGGAGCATTGGCCTATGATAAAGAAGAAAACCATTCTCGGTGGCTGCTTTAAAGAACAACATTTTATTGGGGGCTGGCACAACTCTTGTCACAATTCATCCACGCATTCACTGTGTCGAGCACATGTGCACATTTGCTGGCCTGTGCCTGCTTTTGTGCTGGAATGGCAGAGTGGAGTCCGGGTAGAGCGGACAAGATTTATGGTCTGATGCCCTTTAAGAGTGATGTCTGTGGACCGCTGGCTTGATGTCCCATGTCAAGTCCACACAGGTGGCTGGGGTAAGAAGAGCGTCCAACCATGAGATCCTCCCATTGGGTGGGGCTTTCACAACCGAGGCCCACTTGGTAGCGGCATAAGGGGGAAGGGCCAGGGCTGAACGTCAGGAAATAGGCCCTTCAGCCCAGTGGGGTGTTTGAAGAGCTGGAGATTGGAAACGGCCAATGCAGTCTGTCTGAACCAGCCTGCTGGCTCTGTCTCCCCTGGTGCTCCGTGTGGTGACATGCCCGGGGCCCTTCCACCCAGGTTGCCACAGAGATCCACAAACTAAAGGCTAAATAAACAAGGTGGCGCTTCCAGGAGGAGGACCAGGCGAGGTGAACATTTGGGTGAGTGGCGGCTGTTTGGCAGGAAGGGGATTGGGTCTCTTTGGCCCAGGGACACCTTTGTACTGTAACCTTCTGTCTGCAGCCACCGCCGCAAGGCTGGGGCAATGAGGTCAGGGGGCAGGGCAGCCTCTTGGCAGTCTGGTTGGCCGGGCTGGATTTTCTTGCAAACACTGATCTTTCCATGGGGGTGGGGGGTGGAGGGACCCGTATCGTTGGCATTCTGCTCCAAGAACAAGGATAACACCACCCCCACCCCCACCCCCTGCCGGTTACAATGCTATCAAGCACATGTTCACTCAAAAGCTGGACACGTAGTGACTGCAATGTTGGGGTGGGGGGGTGGGGCTTCAAAAAATTCATGGCAAAGTCCCATCACCTCCTAATCTCGCCACCCCCCTCCACCACCAATAGCTTTGTGTAAGCCCCTCGCCATTGCTTCCAGGCTGCTAGCTCCGAGGTCAGCGGTTCAAGACCATCAGCTGCTCCGAGGGAGAAAGATGAGGTCGTCCCCTAGCTGTGACTGAGTTACAATAATAGAAGCCCACAGCGGCAGCGCTGCTCTGTCCTTTAGGCGGGCTATGAATCAGGACCGACTCAGTGGCACGGCCTTCCCCGGAGACTACCTGGTTTGTCTCTTCCCGGACCCGTCTTGCTTTGTGTTGCTGTTGCGAAGGTGACAGCAGACGGCGGGCCAGGGCAACGCCCTCGTCCATGACATTGACGCCACGCGTGGAGTTGTGCAACCATCCATCCATCCATCCCTCCTCTTCTGAGTTGTTCCTGCCTCATCGGCAGACACTCTGCTCCCTGGCGTCTCCACCGACGTTGGCGTTGCTATTGTTTGATCCCCAAACCAAGAGAGCTTAAGAAAGCCAGTGCTCGTGGCAGACACTCTGCACACATGAAGCCAAATTGCTGTTTGCTTTTAAAGCTAAGGCAGGAGACGCTTCGGGTTTAAGGTTTGAAGGTTGTCGAAGGGCAATAGCTACAGGGCTTCCTTTATCCTCCACACCTGACTGCCCACACGCTGTGTCTCGTGAAGACTCTATCACAGGGGGCAAATGCAGAACAGACGTCCAGGAGCTGGGGTTTCAAATATCCTCAGTTCACGAACCCTGGTGGCATCCTAGTTCTACGTTGGGCTGCTAACTGCAAAGTCAAGACCACCAGCCACCCCATGGGAGAGAGAGAAGGCTGTCTACTCCCGTAAAGAGTTGCAGGCTCACAGACCCATGGGGGGAGGGAGGGGTTGGCGCTACCTTATCCTGTAGGCGCGATGTCAGTTGGAACTTATTCCACAGCAGTGAGTTATTGTTTTGTTTTAACCTCAGTTCAGAACCCCTGGTGGCATAGCCATTCCTTGCTGGGCTGTTGACTGTAAAGCCAGCAGTTCAAACCCACCATGGGCAAAAGCTGAGGCTCTCAGCTCCTGTTAAGCTTGGGATGATAGCCTGGGAAACCATATGTACAGTTGCTACGAATCAGAATAGGCATGATGGCATTGAGTTTGGGTTTTGGGTCTCTCCCCCTCAGCCCCCTTCCCACCCCACCACCCCACCCCGCATCATTCTTATCTTGGATTCTTGGCCAGTTCACCCTCGGTGGAGGCCTTCGTGCCCAACGGGTTCCAGCCAGTTTTCCAGACTAAAACAGACCAGCAAGAAAGGGCTGGCTGAACACCAGCCGATGGAAACCTAACAGATTACATGAGTCGGACTCCTGGCCAGTCACGGAGACAATGCAGGACCAGGGGGTGTTTCATTCAGCTGTGCTTGGAGCAGGGGCAGACCCCATGAGGACAACCAAATGCAAGGAGGACCTTAGACCACAAGGGGACCTGCTTCAGTTACCAAGGCAACGTTACAGCAGAGCTGCTGGCCCTCGGTTCCACGCACCGCTTCCCCAGGTGAGCGCAAGGGGGGGCGGTGGGGAAGGGGGGTTGGACACACACAATAAATGCCAGCAGGTCCGAGGGCTGCAAACAAAGTGTTGGGTCTGGTTTCGGTGTCGCGCCCCCCGCCCCCCCCTTGCCTGCTAAAGGAGTTTTCCAGCAAATCAAGCACTAAGCCCTTATTTTTCTGACCTGAAAGCAGGTGAGTTTAGTCAAGTGCAGGAGACATGAGATGAAGGGAACCCCTGAAAAAGGATACCAGGAACCCCGGCGGCAGGGAGGGGGGAGGCGGGGGAAGCGGCCGCTGCTGCTGGGACAGCTCCCCAGGGTGAAAGCCTAGACGCTTCTAAGGCTGGGGCGGGCACGCGGGAGGAGGCGAGGATGTAAGTGGTGCCCCTTGAAAGGTAGACATTGTTGGCCTGACCTGATTTACATGGCACCTGTGGACCCAGGATAACATGAGAAGGGGCTCCCGGGCCAGTGGCTGGGCGGGTCTGCGGACACATGCAGCAGATCTCATAACAATGGGCACATTCAGAGTCCTCTGCTGCCTCAGTGGACAGGGCCTGTGCGTCTCTTAGACGCTCCGGGACAACCTTGTGCGTTCTAGGAAGGTTCAGAGACGTCACATCGACCGAGCACCCGCTGCTGACGGGTGGGGATGGGGGGGTGGGGGGTAAAGAAGGTTCCAGAACGTGCCAGGAGATGAACTGAGGGACTGCGGGTCATCAGGGGAAGAAATCTGAGAAGTTGGCTGGGAAATGCTTTTGTGAAGCGGGAGGAGTTAGGGGGGCTGAATGTTGGCCCATCGGGGAATCCTGGCAGCCAGCGGTGCAAGAATCACTGTGGAGTTCAACCCTCTGTCCATTTGGATTCCACGTTTCAGGGAAGGACAGGAAATCCTCCAGCGGGGTGTCCAGCCGGGAAGCCTGGCTGGGACTCACGACATCTTTCCCCCCATGAGTTTGAAATGAACTCCTGTGTCATGAAAGATTCTGGAAACACTTGTGTTTTCTTCCCCTTTCTCGGCCACTCTGACCCGTGCTTAGATCCGAGGGACAAGGACTCTGGAGGGTTTGACTGATTCTATTGATGTGCTTGCGTGTCAATTCTCCTATGAAGTCTTCCTTGTATTTGGGGGACCCTCCCCTCGCCCTGGCCCAAGGTGTGAAGCAAGGGCCAACTCCACGGTCCCCAACAGCAGGCACCACGAGCCGAAGACAGAGCGCCCAGTCCTCACGGGCAAGGAGCCCTATTGACACAGTGGTGATGTGTCAGGATGCTAAAAGCAAGGTCAGGGTTTGAAGCCACCAGCTACTCTGCAGGAAAAACACGAGGTTTTCGACTCATGTCCTGAGTCACAGGGTCAGAAACCCACAGTGGCAGTTCTACCTTGTCCTCCAGGGTCGCTATGGACCTTCCACTCGACGGCAGTGAGCCTGGTTTGGGTTTGGAGACAAAGGTGCTTTGGATGATAGGCCTGCCACTCAGGGGTCAACAGGTGGGCAGTGCCGCTTCTCTAATACCTGGGGTGGAAGGAAAACTCCACTTCCATTTCAAAAGAAGGTCTGTTATCTTTTCAGATGAGAAGGGTTGCCGCTTCTCATATGGCAGTCACCTAGTCTGGTGTCAATTGGAGGATTAAGAGTGTAGGGGGTGGAGTCTAGCCTGTCCATCTGGAGATAGCCCATGAGACCTCTGTGTGGGCATGGCTTTCTCTGAGCATTCTGGGAAACCCAGCAGTATTTCCCCCTGCAAGGTGAGAGACTCCCCACAGACAGTGCCCAGTGTCTCCAGATGAAAGCTTAGCGTTTGTCTTGGCTCACCTTTTTCCACACTGGGGGGCTGGACACTTAGAGAAGGGGCATGAGGGCTGACCTAACGGCTCTAATAGGAGCACAGGAGCTCTGCCTGTCCCCCCTCCACCCCCCATGTCTAGGACTGTGATGTGGCATGACAGATGAGTCCCTTTGTGTCTCTATGGACAGGTTGATAGGCTGCCGCCAGGTTTCTACACAGGTCAGCACACACCACCAGTGGTGCCAGGTTACTGAGCCTGGATTGGCCTCCGCTGTGTTTATATTTTTGCAATTGGTCCCCGAGGTTCAAATCCAGGCCGTTTCACACAGCATGGAGATCCAAGATCCTCCTTGTAGAAGTTCAGATGTTGGAGGCACCGGCCCACATGGTCGCAGTTGATGACAATGAATGAAGATCTGTCCCTTTTAGACAGGACACCCTGTATCGCCTGGTCAGTCTCTCTCTGGTCAGCTTCACTGCTGGCTATACCAGCTTGAGCAGAATGGGCACTCGAACCTGTGATTTTTGAGGTGTCATTGGCTACCTTTGACTTGACCTGTGACTCAAGATGACCCCATGCACAACACCTCAACAAGCCGCCTGACCCCACGCCAATCCCAGGATAGGTTATGGATCAGACCACATGATGGTTCAAGCTATGGAGTTTCCAAGGACTGATCAGGCCTTTCTTTCTGGTCCATCTTCCTCTGCAAGCTCTCTGGAAACCTGTCTGGCTCCATGGCGACACAAGCCCCACCTCCCCAACCCCATGAAGGACAAGTGGGGGCTGCCTATGAAGTGTAGTGACCCAGGATCAGACCTGGATCTCCTGCATGGAAGGCAAGGATTCCAGCATGGATCGCCTACCCCCCACCATCCCCAGGATGTGAGAAGCACTGGAGTCTCCAGGAGAAGTGGATTCTCAGAAACAAGTCCAGACCACAGGGCATTGGCTGCGTGACCGCCTGTGTCCCCCACCAGCTAACTGAACTTCACGGGAAGCGAAGCTGGTTCCATTTGGAAACGCAGACTTTGCAGAAGAAATGCTGGCGTGGTCTCTTGGTGGACGAGTTGCAAAGAAATGATCTGTTTCCTTGAAGAGCCGAGCCTTGACTGGTGCGGTGGGTCAAGAGACCGCTCAGCATTTCCATCTGGGACAAGTATCTGGGCTGGAAAGACGTGTTTTGGATGAAAAATGGGTCCGTCCCCAGTCGAAACCTGGGGAATCTTGATTTCCAGGGCTCTTTAAAAACCGCCTCCTCTCTTGAAGTGCAAATATGTGTGGTTGGTGGCTCCCCGGCCCTGTTTGGGGCTTGGGGTTTTGCCGCCTGACATATTCTCTCCCCGCCTTTCAATTTGTAGCCCTCATCTCCGATATTTCTTTCCATGGTTAAAATGGGTGCTTTCATGCTCTTCTCCAAGAAGAAGAAGGTGGTTATCAGGCACCCCCCTACTCCCCCTCTCCACCCCCGTCAGAGTACAGCAAGATCTGAAGTGAGGCCTGGTTGGAACCACCAACTTAAGTGGAGACATTTTCTCTACGAGTAAAGAGGCTTGTGTTTCGTGTGCCACTCTTGTCCGGACCTCGGCCTGGCCTTCACAGGGATCTGTGGCCACTTTGATGATTTTAGTCCGGGCAGACAGAACTCCAGGTGTGCTACAATTGCTGTCAGGGGAAACTTAGAAAAATCACTCTGTGGCCTTTTGGGCTTTTTTTTGAGAACCACTAGGCGTTTTAAGGGTGAAGAGACAGCCTGCAGAAACCAAGAACATATGTCATTCCATGCGGTACTGCTTCCATTCAGCCTGGTCTGCTCAGGGATGTCCTCCTTCCCATCTGGGGGTCAATACCTCCCATGGAGTCCCCCAAGCCGACTGTAGAGTTGCTGTGGAGTTTCCTCCCTCCCTCCTCCTCTTCTCCCATATCCAGTGTGACACCACTTCCTGTCGACTTGTTGGGGTCCCATCCCATCCATCCCATCTCTACTCCCACAGCCTAGGTTTTGATCCTCATCATTGACTGTCTGAGCTCAACCTTCGAACAGAACTGTTTGGTCCATCACTCCCCAAGCAGGCCACTCAACCCTGCAGTCGGTGTTAGCCCAGAAAGTCACAATGTCATTGTATACCAGTCTTAAAAAACAACAACAACAAAAACCCCACAAACACAAATAAACAGAAGGAAAAGAAAAAGTCTGTTGATTCCTGCTGCCTCCCAATAAAGCTCAAGTTCAGCAGCGTGAGGTGCCGCCCGCTGTCCAGGCCCACCATCCAACACTCCTCCTCTTATCGTCCTCCTTTGGGCTTTCTGTTCCTGTCCAATTGAGCCCACCCCACTGTGGACAGCCAGGCCCTTTCCTGAACGCTCTGTGCTCCGAGTCTCCAATGGCTGGCCTCAGAACACTTTCTTGGGCAGACTCAAGTCTGAGTCAGGCAACGCGTGTCTTGGAAGGCTTTTCTGTTCTCTTCCAGGGGAAAAGCACCGTGTTCTAGAGCTCGGCAATAGCGTTCATTGCGGTGCATCGAGGATGGCGTCCTTTGGACCCACCCTCAGGAATGACTGTCTCTAGAGAAGGAGGGTACGGTTGGTGTAGAGATGAGCGAAAGTGAGAGCGACCTCCGGGAGAGATGTCTGACACCATCGCTACCGCAGTGAGCTCAGTGTATGCTGCTGCTCCTGGTCATCAGGGCCGATCACAGTGAGCATCAGGGGTGAGCAGCACCAAGCACGGTAGCTTCTGCAATACGTGCCGTCGCCACGAACCACAGCCTACTCAACCGACCCTGGGCGGAAGCAACACACTGTCACCTTCTCGGGCTCTCACCTTCCCTTCAACGATGGACACGTTGATGCTTAGTTCCCTTCTTTATTGCTCCCTGAATTTATGGCACCTCGTACAGTCTCTGACCTAGGATGGTGTAAGCACCCCCAATGTTTTGGGAATTCAGTCCTCAAAGATAATGCTTGTAAGTTACCGACTGTGCCCCAGACACTGTTTCAAGTGCTTGGCATGTTTTCATCTTTTGCAAGCATCTTTGAGGGCTAGACCCCGTGAAGATGGCATTTGCTGGTGAGAGAATGTGGTGAGACACTCTAGGGGAGTTGCCCAAGCTCAGACAGCCTGAATCCGATTCTGCTGAAGTCCAGAGCCTGGTGGCTGAGTTCTTACGTCCTTCTGTTTCTACTACATGAAATTAAATGCTCTGGCAGCAGAGCAGGATTAGTTTCTGACTCTGAGGTCTGCATTTCAGATTTGAGACTGAAAATTTTGTTTGCTCCTCAACTGCAGGAACTGGGTGAGCCAAAGAGTTCTAAAAGACTTGGGAATGAAAGTTGAGCAATTATGGGACTGTCTTTGGGAGATCATTACTTAAACCCTACATCCCTGACCCAACCTAATGCCCATGGTTGCTGTCAAAACCTCTTGGAAATAAAGGCAAACAAGCTGAGCCCTGGTGGCACAGTGGTTGTGTGTGGGACGGTGGCCCACAGGGTTGATTGATGGTTCAAACCCAGCAGCAGCTCTCCAGGAGCAAGGCTGGGCTTCCTACTTCCACCAGGGCAGTGATGCAAGGAAAAAATAAATAAATAAAGGCAAACACATGGACCCCATCAGTTCCAAGCCACTCTCATTGTCACTTCCATCAAAAGCATCACATTTTCCATCATCACCACCATCACCACCACCATCACCTGTGGAAGTGAGCTATTATAACAATTAAATCCCCCTGATGAGGCTGACGTTCAACCTGTCAATCACTTGGTCGCATGATGATGCCTCCTTGGTGGGTGTGGCCCTCTAAGAAGAGTGAAAGAAACTATAGACTCCCCCGCTCACTGCCCCTTCACCTTCTGCTGGCTGGCACTCTGCCTGACTCCAGGATGGACCCATGTGGGCTGCCTAACCTTGAGAGCTGTCAGTGCCTTGCCATGAATCCACTGCTTTGGACCCACATAACTTTGTACCCACCAGTGTGTGATCTTCCGGCTTCCCGGATCACCTTTCTCTATCATCAGCCTGCAGCTGCTTGGGTCGGAAGAGGGCCCCAGCTGGTATCAGAATATGGACTTGAGTTGGACTGGGCTGGGCGCCTTCTTGATATAAAATTACGTATTGACGTCAAACTCTTTCTCATACACATAGGAATGTCTCTGGATTTTTTCTCTAGATAACCTGGCCTAACACCACCTCCTCCTCCTCATCAATATCACTATCATCACCATCATCATCACTGTCATCACCACCACCACCACCACATCATCAGTACTACTATCAAAACCATCATCATCATCATCACTTTCATCATCACCACCACCACGCCATCAGTACTACCATCAAAACCATCATCATCATCACACACACCATCACGACCTTCTCCAGGATTTCCCTCCTCAGGGCAATCTCCTTCAAGTCAGGAAGTAGCCTCTAGGCACTCCTGCACCGCCGTGTCCAGGCTGTCGTTTTTCAGACACTTGTCACTGAGCACAGGTCTCTCCGTGGATGATCCAGCAGAAGCACTGGGGGCTGCTACGCATTGTTCCGAAACTCTAGGCAGGAGAGTGGGGAGGACGACACACTGGCCTGAAGGATTTGGATGGATGCATCTTTCTGCCCTGGTTTAGGGCCAGTCCTCTCTGGGTGTAGGAACATGAACTCTGTACACTCCCAGGAATTGAGGGCCGTTTTGGGGATGGGCGTGGTGGAGAGAGCAGGGACTGAGGAACACCTTGCCTGAGTTCAAGTGCTAACACTGTCACCCTGACCCGCTTCTGCTTTTGCCTCCTGGCATAACCCTTGGTCCTTTCCAACAGCTCCCAGTCTCTGATGTGATGATCTGTGTGGTGCTAGGCATGGAGCATGTGACCTTGGCCAATCAGCACATTCTAGCCCTTCTGACCACAGATATTGGTAAGAGTGGCCATGGACCTA
Source organism: Nesogale talazaci (assembly GCA_004026705.1). Lineage (NCBI taxonomy): Eukaryota > Metazoa > Chordata > Mammalia > Afrosoricida > Tenrecidae > Nesogale > Nesogale talazaci. The sequence continues at coordinate 21,079 of PVJH01014703.1, read as the reverse complement.
AGGTAGCCCCATCAGAGGACTTTTGCAGGAATACAGGACAAAGCGGAATTTCATTTCCCTCTAAATGCAGATGAGGAAGCGTACCTTCCTGGGGACTGGCCAGATGTGCAAGTTCTTAATCCCCAGATTAGGTTGTCCCCCAAGTGGTGCGAACTACCTTAACGATAGCCAGTTCCAAACTCCCCAGAGATGCCTTGGAAGAAATGCCTAGCTATCTGCTTCTCAAAGTCACGGTCTTCCCCGACCTAGTGGAGCCCGGTGCTACTGTGAAGCCGGTGGGTCCCTGTGGGGGGGAGTGCATGGTCTGATTTTGCATCCTTCATCCCCAGACCACCTGCACTAGGACCTCTGAGCTGGGGACCAAGAAAGGAGCCCTGAGGTGAGTCCAACCACAGCTCCTCCGCTCATCGGATTCGCAGGTGCTAAAATAAACACAGGCCGAAAGAAGCGTAGAGGGACTTGTCCAAAGTCACACAGCTGGTTAGTGGCCAAGCTAGGACTGGAACTCCGCCTCTCTTGCTTAGTTTGTTTTCACTAAGTTGTAAAATGATTCCCATCCCAGTAGGGGTGGGAGGTACGAAGGTGGGTTGAGTGTCCTCTACTTGAAGGCTATTTACCCAAGGTAGAGCCTCCGACCTGCTTCCAGGGTCACTCGAGTCCCAGGGCATGCTGGGAGGAAGGGGCTGCCGCCATGTCTGGGTCCCCGGTTGGAGCTGGACACCCCAGGGCTCCCTCCCTGTCGACCCAGGACCGAGTGGGGGGTCCCGCTGGTTGCCGGCCAGGGCCGTGGCTCCAGTCTGGAGTCTGGGCATACCGGAGTCGTCTCGTGCGGCTCCCCAATGCCATATTAGGCTGCCCCCTCCAAGGCGAGAGCCTGTGACTCATCCTCCCCTCCCCTGCCCCCGCTTGCCTGCCAGTTTGAGCCAAGATTAGCGTCCCCTCAGATCTGCGGGCTCTCAGGTTTGTGTGCTGTCCCAGTCTGGCCAGCGTGCTTCTTGTTTCAGATGAGAACCAGAGACCTTTCCCTGAAAGGGGCCTTTGGGAGGCTTTGCTTGGAGCCTAGGGTTTGGCGACAACCGCAAAGCAAGCTGGGAGGTTCCATGCACAGGAACCCAAAGGGTGCTGTGATTCTTAGAAACATCCCAGAGAGGCATTGGTGTCCACAGGGACAGCAGCAGGGCTGCCACATCCCTTCTGCATTGGAGTATCCTGCCTGAGACCGGCCCTGCCCAGGCCCCTAAGAGTGTTACCATAGAAACCCACACCCGGGCCCCTGAGGTAGGAAAATGTTCCCCTCGAGAGCCAAGGAAACGCGCTTCGGAGAGATCAGGCTCCTCATGGGCACTCAGGGTCTGCCAGGGTGGTCTCTGGCTGAGGTGGGATGGAGCTCAGCAACAGAGAGGTGATGGAGACCTGAAGTCACTCCCTCTTTGCCCTGAAAGGTGGAAAGTGATTGGCTTTGGGTGAGAAGAGAGGGGCAGCTTGAAGAACCCAGGAAGCAGGTAGCAGGGCTAAGGTCTGCGGGCTGGCGGTCACTGCCCTGGGCTCCTCCAGGACAAGTGGGTGGAAGGTCGGTCTCCCCAGGTCCTGCTGCTGGACCAAGGGGCCTGGACCACGTCCTGACTTATCCCTTTGTGCATGGTTCCTATTCCAGGAACCCAGCCAGGTGGCCTACTCTTCCCTTGGAAACAAGGGAAGGGGTCACTTCCCCTATGTTTTTATAGGGCATAGTGGGGGTGGGGGCCTCTACTGCGTGGCCAGAAAGCTGAGCTGCACAGGCAATGGGTGTCTGGTGAGGGCCCTTAGAGGCTCTGACTCCCGAGATATCAGGGAAGCTCCTCCCCCAGGTGATCTTTGAGTGTCAGGGACATGTGTGTGCGTGTGACAGCCTTGGCTGACCAGTCACTGCACTGACTCAGGATGGAGAGACAGCCGGTGTGGCAGTGATCTGGAGCAGCCGCCAGTGCCTGCCAGGGACCACAGCCGGTCTGGACCTGCACTCCGGGGCTGCTGCCTGCTACCACCTGGGTCTCACCAACAACCTCCCCTGAAGCTCTGGAGCCCAGAAGGCCAGCAGAGGAGGGAGCTAGCATGAAGCGTCTCCTTCTGCGCCTCAGAAACACTCCTAGGCTGAATGAATTCTCAAGGGGCTGAGCTGAGCTCGCTGGGAGAGATGCGCCATGTCAGCCCTGTTGCTTTACGCACGGGAGAAGGGAAGTCACCTGAGGTTGTCCCATCAGCCAATGACTGCACTCCTGGGTGAGAGGGGACCCTGGTCAGGCCGCTTCTCTGATTGGCCACTCTGTTCTTCACCCCTTGATGGCAGTGGGCGACAGGGGCAGGTCAGTGGTAGAGTTTTGGTCTCCCACGCCAGAGGCCCAGGTTCCGTTCTCCGCCAATGCGCCTCATGCACATCCAACACCTGGCTTTCGGAAGAGGTGTGGATGCTCCAAAAGGAGCTGGAGCTGGATGGCCCACTGCCCCCAACTAGCCAGTCAGCACCCCAAGCATGAGACTCATGGCAGGAGGCTGGCTTGGGACCAACGGCCGTTTGGCTGTGCTTGACGTGGGCGCAATGGCAGCTCGCATCAGCTCTGTGCTGGGCTATGGGACGCGCCAGCTGTGGGTGGGTGCCGTCCAGCCGGTGGGTTCTGACTCAGCGATCCTCTGTACCACAGCATGGAGGGCTGCCGATTGATTCGGTGCCATCCTCCCAGCTGTTCTTAGGTTCGAGCCCCTGGTCGCAGCCCCGGTGTCCAGCCATCTTGTCAAGGGTTTTCCTCTATTGCACTGTCCCTCTGCTTGACCAAGCACGACGTCCTTCCGCAGGGCCTGGCCTCTTCTCACTGCGAGTCCAGAGACCGTGAGCTCTGAGCCTTGCCATCCTGGCTTCTAAGGAGCACCTGGCTCGTCCTTCCGAGACTCAGGTGTGCCTGTCCGTGGCACTTTTCATCGATTGCCAGCACCCTGTGTCTCATGCACTGGTTTGTCACTTTCCAGGACTCCCAACTCATCATCATCCCCTCGGTACTGCCTCAGAGTGGCCCCCTAGGACAGGTAGACCCACTCCCGTGTGCTTCCGAGACGTCTAACTCTTTCCAGGTGTGGAAACCTAACCTTGCCCCCGGGGAAGCTGCAAGCTAATTGGGAAGAAAGAAGAAGACCAGCACCATGAAGGCTTTGGGGGTAGAGTGGGCGCCCAGCAGGAAGCTCCCTCTTCTCTGGGCTTCCATGGCCCCAAGGACTTGCACCTGCCTCCGGAGAATCAAGGGCAGGGGCAGAAAGGGTTCAAGAGAGGAGATGCCAAAAAGAGCGTCAAGCAAAGGCAGCCTCCTGCAGTGGCACGGGTGGGTGTGCACCTGGGAGGCTGGGTTCTCCCCCAGGCTAGGCCCTGGCTCTTTCCTTCCTTACTGGCCATGCCCTGCTGGCAGGTGGGTTTATTAGCGGAGGAGGAGGGGATATTTATGATGCCATCTGGTATCACGTGTGTTCTCCTGTTCTTGGCCAAAGGCTTGGGGAATTAAGAATTCGAAAATTCCCTGGCAGTGACGTGACCAGCCAGGCCTTGGCTGTCCTCCCAGCCCGGCAGCAAAGGAACCTTCTCGTGCACCCATTGTCACCTTTATTCTGGACCTCCAGCTCCAGCCTTTTCTTCTGAACCTGGTACCTGTGTCCCCAGGAGTCCCCCCTGCAACTGGAGATGAAAGGGACTGAGCCGGGCCTTGACTCCTCAATTAGGCCACTGGGCAAGCAGCAAGTGAGGACTCAGCCAACTCTGGGTACATGAAGGCTGACCCCTCTCTCTTGGGCCCCTGGTGATCACTGGCCCACTGTCCAGTTCTAACTCCTCAAAGCACCTGCTCTGACAGGCTTTCCCCACATGCTGGGAGTACCTGCTCCTGAAGGAGGCATACACAAAGTCACAACACAGTCTGAAAGGGGGTTGGCGTTCAGTTTGAGCGGAGGTCAAGCCCAGCCCTGCCATTTCCAGGCTGTGTCACATTGAGCCAGGTCCTGGCTTCGAGTCTAAGCCTCAGAGTTTGTTTGTTTGTTTGTTTGGGGCATTACTACCCTCTGGTGGAAGTATGAAGCCCAGCCTTGCTCCTGGAGAGCTGCTGCTGGATTTGAGCCACCAATCCAGTGGGCCTCTGTCCCACACTCAACCACTACGCCACCGGGGCTCAGCCCTAAGCCTCAGTTTGAAAAACAAACTAGTTTGCTGTGGGGTAGTGGGTTGCACATGGACCTGCTGACCATGGGTTCAGGGGTTCAAAACCACGGGCACCTCCATTGGTGAAGGATGAAGCTGTCTACTCCCATGGAGAGTTTCAGTCTTGGGAGCCCCTAGGGGCAGCTCGACCCTCTCCTAGAGGGTCGCTGTGATTGGCATCGACTCGATGGCAGTGCAAAGAATGGGGGTAGACCGGGTGAAGGGGAAGAAAAAAATTAAAAAGAGGGAAATGGGAGGTAGGGAAGAGGGGATTGGATGGGAAGAAGGCAACCCATACAGAGGATTGGTGAGTTGTCCAATACAAAAAGAATGATCTGCTCTGTGAACTCCCACCTAAGGCACACACACACACAAAATAATAAAACCCAGAAAATCAGTTGGTGTTGAGCTGTGCGGTAGGGTGTGTCAGAGTGGAACTCCGCTCCAGGGGCCTGGGCTGGGTTTTCAGGTGTGAGCCCATTGGCGTTCCTTCAAGAGGCCCCTCAGGGTGCATGCACACCCCTCACCTGTGAGTTACCACCCAGGGATGCCGCACCTTAGTGTACTGCTCTGTAGGCTGGAGAGAATGCGGATGCCTATCTCCTTAGATTAAGCCTCTCAGGACAGGGCAGCTATTAAGATCACACACTGATAGGGCTCGTTGGGGGTGGAGGGGGGGTGGGGGGAAGACAAATTAAAATTTTAGTGCCTGGGCCTACTCTTGAAAATCTCTCTGTGGGGCAGCCAATTCTGACTCTTCCAGGCCCTTTATCTGTGGATAAACAGGAGAGGGAGAAGGGAAGAAAGCTAGGAACCCTCGAGCTTGGGTGGGCTCATCTGGAAAAGACAGTTACAGGCCAAGCAGCAGGCGTGAGCCCCCTGCCCTGATTAGATAACCCTCCGGGGGTCCCATCCAGGAGATAGGTTCATCTCAGAGGGTGGGAATACCTTAGCATGCCTATCCCTGGTCTCAAACTAGCCAGGGGTGACCTTCCCCACCCACAGAAAGCCTGGCTGATGGTTATCTTCCGGTTGTGACAGCGGAGGAAAGCTTTGGAAATGCATCCCCTCCCGAAGTCTTAGTCTCACTGGGAATGAGGGGGCAGACACACCCAAGCACTGGGGACTGAGCCTTCCCCTGAACTGTTCTCGTTCGTGGATGCTTTCGTTAGGGGCCACAGAGCTGCTTTGGACCCAGCGTGACCTCACGGACAACGGAGGAAACCCCTCCCTGTCCTGCGCCCCCACCCGATTGTTGCTGTGCTTAAGCCCCTTGTGCTCGCCACCATGTCCATCCTTCTTGCAAACCATTGACTGTTGGGGCCTGTGCGGGTTTCCAGCATTTCCCGCCCAGAGGCTCTGTGCTGTGCTGAAGATGGACTGGAAGGTGGGGAGCTGGGCTGTTTGGAGTTTTACCATGAGGTTTTTTTTACCCCCTTCTGAAGGCTGCCGTCTTATTTTATTTTATTTTTTTCTGCCTTTGATTTCTATCAGCAAGTGTTTCGGGTCCTTTCTACCAGCAAGCAAGGCTGTGTCCTGCCTCCCTTTGATCCCCATGCCTGGCTCTTCTTCATCGAGCCTAGCCTGGAAATTCAAGGAACAACTCACTGCCATCGAGTCAATGCTCACTTGTAGTGACCCTATCGGACAGGGTAGCCCTGCTGCTGTGAGTTAATACATATGCCCTTCCATCGTTCAACCACGTCCGACAGTATCGGGCGGCTGCTACCTCAATCACTCCCCATTCTTTTCCTCCTGGCCTCCTTGGCTGTAATACGTTTAGGAGAATAGTAAGCCTCATCTTTCTCCCACAGAACGCTCAGTGGTTTCTAACACTTGGTTTCTGCTTGGGTCTTTGGCATTCTGATCTCCGAGCTTGCAGTCAGCTTCATGGACGACAGTGCAAACCCAAGATGGATTTGCGGAGATCTCCCAGGGAATGAGCCTGCCTAAAGTCCCATGGGCCCATTGGCAAGGGATTTGCAAAGCTCTCCCCATGGACAGAGGACCTCAGAAAGTGAGCTACAGAGTCAGGTTCAAGACTAACCACCACATCATTTGCTTCCCTTGACCTCATCCTCGGTTTGTTCTAGCTTGCATTTGTTTTCTGCTTTCTTTTGGATTGAAAAATGCAACAAATGTTATTGACAGATTGATTAGAAATTGTTGAATGAAACCTAACCTGCTTATAAACTTTCACTGAAAGCACAGTAAAAAACAAATGCGATACAGCGGACAGTGTGAGATATGAAACATATATATAATTACATATAATATATAATCATATATTATTACATATGTAATTTATTAAGGGTTCAGCAGGGTGAGAGGGTGGGGGAGGAAAGGAAAAAAGAGGAGCTGCTATCAAAGGGCTTAAGTAGAAAGATAATGTTTTGAAAATGATGATGACAGCAAATGTACAAGTTCACTTGATATAATTGATTTGTGGATTGTTATGATATCTGTAAGAACAAAATGATTTAATAATAATAATAATAATAAGTACAAAAAGAAATGTACCATAAACCCTAACTCCTCTATTTGTGGCTATAACTCCGTTTGTGGACCAACTTTATTATTATATTAATAGACAAGTCCAGAGCAGGGATCCCTTAAGCAAATTACCTTGAACTTAGGGAAAGAGCAGATAGGTGCTGTGTTGCCTGAGGGTCACCCAAAGTCAACCCCGGAGGGAAAGACTCCGACCAGGTCCCGTGCCCTGAATTCACCTCTCCAGGCTTCAGGGCCAGAGAGAACATGCATTGCTGTTGGTGAAGCCGCCCCCTGTGGCTCTTCTGTGACAGCAGCCTGAGAGAATAGAGACCTCGTGCCAGTAGTTGGCCTTTTCTTGCCTGTGCCAGGGACACCAGAGGGACGGATGCTGGGTTCTTGACCGAGCTTGGTGGGAATTTGTCAGCCCTGCTTGGTAGCAGGCCAATAACCAGAATGAATCACCACCATTATTCTTGTGGGCAACAGGAGACACCTAGTAAACCAGGGTTCGTAAAACACCCCAGCTAGCAGGGGCCTTAGTCAGAGGGCCTTTGATGGTCTGGAAGGCTGGAGGTGGGGAGGGGGGTGCTTTCCCCTCCGTCCTGGTCCTGTCTGTGCTGCCACACTGGTCCCACGGGCACGTGGTGGCCTCAAATGAGTCTCCTTGGGTTCTTCCTGACACCATGTTCAGCTCCCCAGAATCCACAGTAGCAGAAGCTGGGATTTGGAGGGTGTAATTCCAGTGGTGAGACTAGTAATTAGAGGCTTGTTTGAAAGACTCCTGGCATTGTTTAATTACTTGAGAACGATCAGCCCATCCTCAAAGGGGTAATAGACCCTCTACCACATAATGAAGCCACTCTCTAAGGCTGAAGAAGCTTTCCCCGTGACTTGCTGGTGGGAGGAGGAAGCCAGGCTCCTGGCCTGGCCTCTCAGCGCTGCCTGCCTGCCTTTGGTGGATACCTCATCAGCTGGAAGACGATGGAGAAGGGTGCACCATCTCACGCAGACAAGTTTTCGCTTGTTCTGAGCCCTCATTCGGAGTCAGAGCTGAAACTCGGCCATGCTGGGGGAACAGGGCAGGTCTGGGCACCCTCAGGGCACCAAGGTCCACAAGGTCAGGCTAGGGTGAGGTCGGAGAGATGCCTAGGGTGAACATTGACAGGTGAGTGTCCCCAAGGTCAAGGGCTTCCTTAGACCTTGCGTGCCTCAGCTGCAGCCCCTCGTCTTGGGCTTTTCCTTGATAGCTATCTGTCTCCCGGCTGGGCTACTGGCCCTCACCACACCTGAGCGACACACAGCATCACGGGAGAGGACTGGTCCTGGGCTGCTCCTCCCAGCATGGACCTTTCTGCTGCTCTGTCAGAGCTGGCAGGCTGGAGCCACGGACTTGACTCCACAAGCCTCTTCCACATCCCAGGGAGCACACAGACTCTCAGATCAAAACGTGCTCAGAGGACAATCCGCAGTTGTTCTGGGAATGAAAGCAGAGACCTTTCTGACCAGGGCCCCGGGTGAGTTTTTCTCAAATGTCTTCAGAAGGCTTTGCACTTTTAAGATGGGGGTGGCGGATATGGCTCTTAAGAACAGACAGGGATCCTCCTGAAGTGTGTGTGTGTGTGTGTGTGTGTGTGTGTGTGTGTGTGTGTTGGGAGGTGGGGGGGGGTTGGGGGGAGTGTTGGGTGGTTCTCTTTTTGCTCAGACTGCATTGGTAATATTATAACTTTTCACTTCATCATGGACCTAGATGAGGTGTATTTTTACCGCAGCAGGTAGGGGAAGCGACACCACTTCTGCTCCAAGATAAGATGCAGACGTTTTCCAGCTATGTCTTGAAATCGGAAGAAGCAGCGTCCCCTGCTTGCGATAAGACAGGAGTGGGTCTGGCTCATTTGGGAATGGTAAGCTCAGAGGGAGTGGGAGGTCCTGCACTGGGATCCGAATTGGGAGTCATGACGGCACCCTCTAGGTACCCTGTGGGTGACTCAGGGGTCTGGATGCTCCAGCTGCAGTCAGATGAACCCTTAAAAGAGGCTAGAACCCCTGAAGTCTATTTTTTTTAGTATATGAGCAGCCAAAGTGAGCACCCCTGATGTCTAGTGAAAGCACACACCACCCCTGCCACCTTTCATGGGCAAGTCCTTGCCCACCAGACTCGCCTGGAAGACCTGAAGCTGATCCGCCCTGGGGCCCAGACTACCTCACTGGGTCAGTCTCACAACCATTCCTGTGCTAGAACCCAAGGTCGCAGGGACCTGCGTCTTCCTCTTTTTTGCTGCCCGTCTAAGGTACCTTTGGATGGGATCACACCTCCCAAGTCTGCTGAGATGGGGTCTGGCCATCCTTGCCTCTAAGGTGCACAGTCGAGAGGTGTCACGAAGGTCAACCCTTCCCCCCTCCCCCTGCTCCTGTCTGCTGCATGATGTAAATTCAGAGAGCGATAGATAGCCGCCTCAAGGAGTACTTGCGACAATGACGGTTTCTTGTGTCACCTCTTCCTGCAGAGGATGCTGGGATCCAGGACCATTCGCTTGACAGTTTGTTGGTTATGCTATGGGTACAGTCGGAGCTGAGGCAGAAGACATGGGCCAGTGTGCAGGCGAGGTGCAGGGGCTGTTGGGAGGAGCAAGGCACCTACGCGGCCAAGGAGAGGAATCCACGATGGTGATGCCGACTGGAGACTTTGAAGATGGACAAAGAACTGGAGAATTTCGATCAGCCAACCCAGGTGGATGTTCTTTTCTCTCCTTCCCTTCCCATGACACAAGGAATGGACAGAGGGAACGCAGTCGATGTAATTCATTCCAGGCTTGACTAAAGCATATTTTGCGTCGCATGAAATCTCCTGAAAGGAAAAAAAAAGTCATTCAAATTGGCTTGGAGATGAGAACTGTCAAATAGATTGAAAGTTGGATTATAAACCAAGACTAATGAGAGCCTGCCGCCGTGCACCGAGTGAGGGACGGAGTCCAAGAGAATGGAGGGAAGGTCTTCCAGGGGAGGTAAACAGACTATTAATTAAGGTAGCAGATGGTAGTAAATTGGGAGATGTTTTGGATTCCAAGGACAGAAGAAGAAACGAAGCAGGGGCTCTGTCTTGGGTCATTAGAAAGCCCAGCACGAAATCACTGACAGGAAAATAACAAGAACTGCAGGTCTCCTCGGAGGCGAGCGAATTTCCAACACCATCATGGGGTGGGCGAGAAGGAGATGAGAGCTGTCCACGGAGGGGCCAGGGAGCCTGGGGAGAACGTGATGCCCCGCGCAAAGGCTCCATTTCAGGGGCTCCAGGGAACACACTGCGGGGTGGGTGTAATCCAAAGAGCCTCCTGACTGGGGTATTTGCAAGGAAGGTTTTCTATCAGCCTCCTTCCAGTTCGACCCCTGCGGAGAATTTGCATTCTCCCCTCACCCCAGCAAGAAAGACTGGACTCAGAAGCTATAGCTTAACGCAGTCTCCGTGTGTGTGTGTGTGTGTGTGTGTGTGTGTGAGTCTGTTGGTCCCCTGGGCCTTTTTTTTTTGGGGGGGGGGGCATCACTGCTCTCCAGTGGTGGGAGTAGGAGGCCCAGCCCCACTGCTGGAATTGAACCTCCGCCCCAGTGGGCTGCAGTCCAGCGCACAACCACTACGCCACCAGGGCCCTACGCCCTACCCCACTACGCTCAGCCCCCCACTGGGCCTTTAAGATAAGAATGAACCCAGTTTGAAGTCGGGAGTTGAGGTAAGGAGGCTGTTGGAGAAGAAGGGGCCAAAGTGGGTGTCAATTGGAGAAGCCAATTGACACAAGGGCTGGAGAGCAGGTGAGGTGAGGAAAAAGGCAAAGTGGGCGGGACCTGGGGTGTGGCTGTCCAATCAGGCCCACTGTGGCCGCTGCCACTCCTTCTTGGGTTAATGCCTTGGGTCTGGTTTTCGCACCAATGGAATGCTTTCTTTCTCTGTAGAGCTATTATGGAAAGAGCTGATTTCTGACCTCCGACAGAAAGGGCCCAAGGGGCCCTGGTGGCACAGGGGTGATGCCTTGGGCCACTAAGGGCCGGGTTGGTGGTTGGAAGCCACCAGCTGCTCCGAGGGAGAAAGACAAGGCTCCCTCCTCCTGTAAAGCATTGTCGTCCCAAGAAACCAGCAGGACCAGTTCCTCTCCGTCCTACACACACGCTGTGAGCTAGAGTTGACTCAGTGGCACTGAGTAGGGGGAGACGTAGAGATGTCCTGCCGGGGCTGAGCGTGGGGCTGCGGATCGGCTGGTCCCATTAGAACCCAGCAGCTCTCTTTAGCCCTATGGGCATCCTACTCTGGCCTACAGGGATGGACAGTAGATGTGGGGGTGATTACTAAGATGGGAGAGGCTCTGGATGCACTCGACTTCTAGCTCCCAGGTTGGAGTCCATGCAGAGGTGCCTCGGAAGAAAGACATGGTGACTGGGCTTCAGGGACATCAGCCATCCACACCCCAGTGGAGCACAGCGCTGCGTGGCCACACCAGGGTCTCCAGGAGTCAGCGATGTCTCCAGGACTATTTACCTTCCTTTTAAATCAATATTGTGATCGTTAGATGGGGTTTGTATATGGGTCACCACACGCACAACCGTCCCCACTGGCTAATTCCAGAACGTTTCATCCCCTCCAAGGAGAACCCCATCTCTCCTGCTGCAGCCCCTCCTCTGATTAGGAACCTGCCTTCTGCCTCTATGGATTTGTCTTTGGTGGAAATTTAATGCAAACAGACTCGCACGATCACAGCCCACAGGCCTGGAGGCGACTGTGACCCGTAGTCCACTGGACAGAGCAAAAGGGATCCCGTGGGTGGCTCAGGCTGCAAGTCTTTATAGAGGATGCTGCCACGGCCTTCCCCTGTGGAGCAATTAGGGTGAGGTGGGGGTGGGGTTTGATCTTTGGACTCCTGTGTTTCAATCGCAGTAAAGGCCGATGGGCATCTGGTTTCTTTCCAGTAACGCATTGCCTTCAAGGTTCATTCAAGCTCTGGTTTGTGATAGCCAGCTTTCAGCTTATGTCATCCATGTTTATTGCTGGGTAATATTCCCCTGTGCAGATCTGCCACACTTCATCTACCCATTCATCCCTGGGTGCAGATTCCGGTTGTCAACACTTTGGGGTAATTATGAATAATGCTGCTACAACATTCAGGTACAGAACATTGGTCGACACCTGTTTTCTAATCTTCTGGGGACATTCATAGATCTGAGTGGGAGATGGGGCAGGAGACTTATCAGGTGATTCTCTTTGAACTTTTTTTGAGGAACCACCAAACTGTTCCATGGTGGGTGTGCTTTTATGTATGTCGCTAGCAATACTCAGGAGTTCTGGGGGCTCAGTGGTTAAGAGGTTGGCCCTGAGCCCATAGGTCAGTGGTTTGAACCCCCAAGTTTCCCTGGAGGAGAAACCTGTGGCAGTCTGTTTCTATAAAGATGACAGCCTTGGAAACACAGTAGAACCCTGTCCTACAGTGTCATTAGCCTAAAAACCTCAAACCCACCCCACAAGGTGGACAAGTCTATGTGGGGTTTCTGAGCACGGAGGAAACAGTCTCTTCTCTCTCCTGCGGAGCTGCTGGAATGCCAACCTTATAATTCAAAAGGTGAGCGCTCACCTGAGAGTGTCGGAAGGGACTCAGCGGTCAAGGGTTTGGCTGAGAGCAATGCATGAGCGTTCCAATTTGTCCCCATTCTTGGCTGCGTTTGATAGTTTCTGCTTTAAAAATAGGTGTGAAAGGGGCCCGAGTGGGAGGGTGATTGTGATTATGCGCCCAGCTGCTCACCGAAAGGTTAGTGATTCGAGCGCACCAGCTCCCCTCCGAGGGAGAAAGCGGGGCCAGTCTGCTTCTGTCGACATTCAAAGCGCTAGAAACCCGACGGGGGCAGCTCTGCCTCCCCGCATGGTTGCCAAGAGCTGGACGCAGCCTCGTGGCCGCCGGCTCGGGTGTCATGTCCTTTCAATTGCATTTATCTGATGACTCGGGAGGCTGATCGATTAACCCTTGGTTTTTTTCGTCTCGGGGTCAATGTCTGATGGCGTCCTCGACCCATTTTGTCACCGGCTATGGTTGTCGTCCCTGGTCAGAGACACGCTTGACAGCTTTCCTCCCGTGGTATGGCTGCCCTTCCCCCGTGTCGAGAGTGTCCTTTGATGAACCTACTTGTGAATCTGCGCGTTCCGGCTTGTGTGTGCCTAGAATCGTATCGACACATCCGCTGCCACACCGAGAGCGACTCCGAGGGTTTGTGCCTTCTGAGGTGATTTTTGCCTGTGATGTGCAGGTCCTCCTTCCTTCGTCCACCTTCCCCCTCCTTTAGCATTTGGTTCCAGAATGTAATTAGTCACATGCCTGCGCAGATATTTGAGTTGTCTCCAACCTTCCACTGAGAAAACCAAGGCCTTCCATCTTTTCATTCCTGGAAACAATGACACGTGAATATTCCTGTATTTGGTCACTCCTTCCATGTCTATGCAGGCAGCTTTGGTGGCTCCGTTCCTACAAGCGGGGTAGGGGAGTCCAAGTTCACGTGGAGACTTCCTCTCACTGGGGCCGGGGTGACGGGCAGGTTTCTTGGCAGTGTGTGGGGTGTTCCTTGTAGCTCCTTCCCTCGGGTGGGACGTTGTGATGTGGAATTCACTTTTTCTGAGCCGGGTGGGACACCTCATAAATTCAAGAGCAGCTTCTATTTTGAAATGCCTTTCTTGCTGTGACCTGTTCATAACCTCGGCCCACATTGTCTCTTGGGTTCTGGATCTTTGTTTTCTTGGCGTTATCAGGAGAGTCAATGAGGCCCACACAGCGATTTGCTTATCCTTGACCTTTCAGCTTGAAGAGGAACGTTGTTAGCAGGAAAAATCAAATCCGCACAATCACAGGCCTCCATTTTTCTTGGTAAGACGCTTGGATTAAGTGGCTACTTAAAATAGCCTTCTCATTCCAGTGCAATAACATTACTTGTGTGTGTCAGGTATATAATCTCCTGTCAGCTTGCAAAAGAGTGGGGGCTAGCCTGTCAATCAGGTCGCAGCTTGATGACCTCATTTGGAGGCAGGAAGGAGAGAAATCGCTCACTGGAGGCCAGCTACACTCTTGCTTTGAGACATTCCTGTTGACAAGTTACATGGAGACACACTGATGGAGCCAGAGCCCTGGAGCTGGAAGAGCTACATGGAGACCCACACCAGTGCTGAGATGCTGCCACTGGATCCACCAGACTTTCCATCTACAGGCCTGTGATCTTCCTGCATTCAGTGTCATTGTAAGTGTTGCATGAGGCCGAAGAGGAGTCTATAGACTGGTATCAGACATATGGGCTACGGACTTCTGGACTTGATCTGGACTGGGCTGAGATGTTTTCTCAATGACAATTGCTCTTCTATACAAAGCTCCTTCTTATATACATATGAATTTGTTTCTCTGCTCTACCCAGACTAACACAAGGTGAGTGGGAGGGTTGTCCAACTTGGTGAAGCCACTGAAGCCGTCTGAATTGTTCACTTTCAAAGGGTGAGTAGGATGGGATGTGAATTGTATCTCAGTAAAAAATATACATCACGGGCTGAGCCCTGGTGGCATAGTGGTTGTGCGCGGGACTGCAGCCCACTGGGATGGAGGTTCAATTCCAGCTCACAGGAGCAAAGGCTGGGCCTCCTACTCCCACCACCTGAGGGCAGTGATGTCTAAATTATATATATATATATATATATATATATTCACTTAAAAGTAATCCCGGCCTCTGAAAGGGGCCTCTGTGTGTGACCTCAAGACAGAAACGTCATCCTCCTCCTGAAGCTGCCTCTGTCCAGTCCCGAAGGTCAGGGGTGGACACCAGCATGGGCAGGCAGAGGGGAGCTCTTGTCTCTGTGGGTGGCGAGATGACCCCTGAAATTGTATTCTGGTTTCTTCCTAGTCCCAGGCTGCCACCCATACCTGCTTGGTGAATCTCAGGCATGGCCTTCAATTCTGGGCCCAGAGTAGACATCCCACTGGAAATTGTCTAGGATGAAGCTTCTGCCTTGTGGAAGGGGATCAGGAAAAGAAAGATGGCCTGTCTCTTGCACCTCAACGTTGAGGACTGAACTTCAAACCTGATATGTGTGTAAAAGCTCTGGCTGAGAGGCTGCTGACTGAGAGATAACAGTATGTCTACCAGGAGATGCCTCGGAAGAAAGGCCTGGCCATCTACACCTGCAAAAACTACTGGTGAAAACAGGACGGAGCAGTTTTGCATGAGTCAGGGTGGACTGGTCATCAAGGGGCCTGTCTGGCCAGACCACCAACTCTGCAGGCAAGGATGGCTTTCGGAACCTCCGTCGGTGGCAGGGGGTGGGGTGGTGGGGTGGAGGGGGACGGACCCTGATGAGTGCTAGAGGGGCCTCCCCCTCCCTCCCCCTGTGCATCCTGAATCGAGTCTGTAGACTGGGCAGATTCCTTGGAGGCCCAGGGCCCGCCATTGTCATATTTATAATCTAACACTTGTTTATCTTGAACCAGACCCGGCTTGCTGCCTAACCTCTGTCCCCACGTTTTAAAGATTTGAGCCCAAAACACATTTCAGGGGAGAAGGAGAAGGCTGTTGTTGGAAAACGCACCAGCAAAATAAATCATTGTGCTTCTGACATGATGCCTGTTGAATGCTTTTCAATTCTTAGCTTTGGCAGTCGCTTCGTAAGAAAAAGGAGCACACACGCACATGCGCGCACACACACACGCACACACACACACAAAACCTATCACATAATTCTTTCTGAAAGGCTCATTCAGCAGGCCTGGCCCTCTGGGTCCTCTGCCCCATTCCCCCCTTTGCATTCTTCCCCAATTTCTTCTTTCAGCCCAGCCCGGCTGGTGAGAGGGGGAATTTACACACTGCCATCCATTGTGTTTGTAAAACAGAGCCCTATCCGTTGGGCAGTCACGATAACATTTGCAGTTATGTAAGCGGAGATAGCAATAATCACACCTCCGGCTCTGGGCACCACGGAATGGCCAAAGCCCCACAATTGGTTGGGGCAGGATGCCGCCTGGTGAGGGGATGTGCTTATGTGCCTTTGTTTGTTAGGTTGAGAGGAGAGGGGATGGGGACGTGTGCTTTGGCTTTATCCAAGCACCCCACGGTTTTCTCTCCAGGGTCTCTCCTGGTCAAAGCCTTTTCGAAGTTGCCCAGTCCAAAGAATCTGTCCCAGGCAAAAGGAGCCCGGGTGGCAAAGTGGGTGATGCGGCTGACTGTGGTTTTAAGGGTCAGTGGTGTGAACCCTGCAGTCGCTCCTCAGAGGAAAGAGGAGGCAGTCTGCTTCTGTAAAGATCCACTACCTCAGAGAACCCTCCCATCCCCTGCCCCCCCCCACCCGGGGCAGTTCTGCTCTGCGCGATCAAGCTCACTGCCACAGGTAGACAGGTAGAACAGTCCCGGTGGGGTTCTGAGACTGGGTACAGGAGCAGGAAGCCTGGTCTTCCTCCCTCAGAGGGGCAAGTGTTATGAACTTCCGACTTTGTGAATTGTAGTCCAACGCATAATCACTCTGCCACCAGGGCATGGCTCTGCCTTAGAGCTCAGAACGGACTTGATGGCAGTGGATTTTTGGATCTCAAACAGAGGAGTCCTTGGGTAGCACAAATGGTGATATAAGCCACAGATAACCCACACGTTGGCCATTTGAACCCACCCAGATATGCCTTGAAGAAACACCTAGAAGTCCCCGCGCCTGCACCCCCACCCCTGGTGGTAGTGGGGGGAGCAGACATAGCCTGGACTCTGAAACATCCAGGGTCCCTATGCATGGGGTCTGGACATGGGGACAACCACACCCCCAAACAGAAATCCTTGGATGGCTCAGTGCTCAAAGATGAACAGAAAGACTGGGGGTTCTGATCCCCCCAAGGCTTCTTGGCAGAGAGGGCCAATGATCTGTTTCTGTGGAGATGGGGCGGGGTCCCCTTTTCCCCACTATTGTTTCCTCTGTAACACAGGGCCTGGGATCTCCAGGTGAAACAACTCAAGGCCTGTGGCTTTGGATGCCCCACCCCCTCCTTGTTCAAACTGTTCCCTGGCCTTCATGATTTAGGGTTTCCTTTGCTGTCCAGCAGGTAACCTGACCTCTCTCCCGGCTGGAGGCAGCTCACTCCAGCCCAGGCCGGTGGGAAGATAGCATCGGTTTGCAATGCCACGGGGACTTTTTGGAAGAAAGGTGTTGTTTAGGACTTGCCCTGGGCCTTCCCCGTCTGATGTCCCACCGGGAGTCTCGATGGCATTGTTTCACCCAAACAACATGCAAATATACTTGGGGGTTGAAAGGGTGGCAAGAAGTGGAGACTGTTGCCAAGGTAGACCAGGCTGCCCAGCTCACAGGCAGGCGGAAAGGAAGGCCTGGAGAGGAAGGTCCTCACAGCATGATCTCTCCTTGGGGCTCAGCTAGGGAACCCCTTGCTTTGGTGCTGGATACCCGGGCATCTCTCCTAGCTGCTGTGTCCTGTTAGGGGTGCCGTCCAGCTCTTGTCTGAGGGCAGAAGTCGCCCTGAGCTCTCCAGACGTAGCTAATAAATGTACTAAGCCCCGGGAGCCTGGTGGGCTACTCATTGAACTGCTAGCCACAAGGTCGGTGGTTCGAACCCACCAGGTGCTCCTTGGGAGACCGATGAGGCTGTCTGCTTGGAATCGACTTGGGGACAAGGAGCTTTGGTTTGGAAGCCAATCATGCCACCGTGTGCACCCAGAACCTGTGCCCGGGACGGCTGTCCACCGAGACACTGACGTCTTATCTGGCCTGGGTGGAAACTTGGACCCACAGCCATCCTGGCTTTCAGTAAGATGGGGGACAAAATACTTTTCGTGTCTGTTCGGAAGCATTCCTCGGTATGCTTCCAGTGGAATGTAGGCGTTCCCTCTGGCCACCTGAAGGAATGGCCCGAGTCCTTCCTCCTCCTCCTCCTCCTCCTCCTCCTCTTCCTCTGCCTCTCCACTTAACCCTACCTAAACAAAAGTAACTGGACGGACCGGTGGGGACCCAGGGGCTGCTGGTAAAGGGGAGAAACAGCACCAGGAAAGGCAGCTTAATTCTGTCCTTGCGAGGAACATCGTCTTCCTGCCTGCGGACAGAGGCTTGGAATTAAAAAAAAAAAAAAAAAAAAAGACTTCGAATGCAGTGCAGATGTTGGCATTTTAAAAATGAAATGCCATTGGTGTGCTGGTTGCTAAGTAGCCTCTGAGACTCCCATCGGCCCAAGTTTGCAGACAGGTCCGGTTGAAAGGAAGGAGGAACCGGAGTGTCGGCCCCTGCCTCTGCAAAGTAGGGGTGCGGGGAGGGGGGCCAGGGCGGGCCCCCTCACTCGAGCTTGCTTGCTGCAGCAAGCGGTTGACTTTCCCTGGCTTCTTTCGCCCGAACATGCATTTTAATTTCGCCGTGTCAGTTCTCATTATCTGTCTACACGGAATCCTCTTTTTGGTTTTCAGAAATAATTAAGCCGAAAAAGCCCTCTCTTCCCTCCCTGCATTTTTTGGCATCGATGGAGACATTACAGGCATTTCCCACCGGTGGTCTTTGAAGATGCGTTTTTTTAAAGCCGCTTTTGACAAACAGACCAATTAAAACACCCCAGGCGCTTCCCCCTCCTGCACAAAGTTGCATTCGGGCGGCTTTAAGCGCCCTTCAGAAGAAACGCAGGCACCCTCTGGTAATGAGGTGGGTGTGGGACCCTCGAGGAGCAGGGGCTCCTGCAGGCCAAGTGGCTGCGGAATGGAAGGGCCCATGGCTCTGCCCAAAGAGGAGCGGGCACTGCTTGGTGGGGCTGCTGCCGGAGAATTCGAAAAACAAGTTTCCAAACCACAGCGAGAGCGCAGATTCCAAGTGGAGCAGCTCAAGTTTAGGGAGAACGCAGCGCCTGTGGCTCCCAGTCTACTAGAAGGTTCCCACTCTGGGCGCACCACAACAGTTCCAGGGAGTTTTCGAGAACAAGCCTCAGATTCAGGACTCGGTGGGAAAAGGGATAAGCGGGGGGGGGCTTGTCCGCTGATGTCAGGATCCGCGGATGGACTCCAAGGGCCCTGCTGGTGTAGGGGATCGCGTGCCGGGCGCTAACTGCCAAGGTCGGCGGTTTGAAACCTCCAGCCGCTCCTCAGAGGACAATGAGGCGTTCTGCTCCCATAAGAAGTGACCGCCTCAGACGCCCACCGGGACGGATCTAACCTGTTCTACAGGGTCTCTGTGATAGGAACAACCCCGTGATAGTTTGGGGGTTGGAGCCGGGATGCCGTTGAAGGCACGCTGACTCCCCAGAGAGAAAGCTGACTGGTTCTGTCCTCGTCAGGTGAGGCTGGGAGCAGAACAGCTGCTCTTCAGGGATTTCTCTCACATCCTGCGGGGAGGAGGCAGGAGCTGGGGACCCACAGGCAATGCTCATGGGCCGCCCATGCCCATGGCAGCTCCGGGGGTACTTCATCTGTTTCTCTAAGAAGCAGTTCTTTTCTGGGAGGCATTGTGTTCTGATTTACTGAGATCGTAGCATTTGACTCCGCATCATTCCAGCTCACGTGTCTATGGACGTGGGGGTCAGGCCTCACTCCTAGCCCTTCCTCACCAGAGAGAAAGCGCCCTCTGAGAAGAGAAAATGCTAGGGTTCCCTCAGTATCCGAGGGTCCCAGGACCCCCGAGTTATCGGAAATCTATGAATGCCGTAGTCCTTTATGTGGCAGACCACAGTGCAGAAGCTGCATCTAACCTCTGCACACCTGCCCATCTCTCTGATGACGTATCACAAACCTTACACTAGAAAGCTACGCACACAGCCCTTTGCTCCTGTGTCGCTGAGGGATTGCTTTCCCTGCTTGATTTCCCTCCTTCCTCATTACGATCAACGAGCCAAGGCTGTGTGAATCTGTGGGTGCGGTACAGTTCCAGCTGGGTCTTCCTGTTTGCAGGACGACTGACAGGAAGGGATAGGGGGAAAAGGCTAGCCCCTCGCCTTGGTGGGGGCAGGCTGCTACGTGACTTGCTTTGGGCAGTCTCAGTCACTCAGCAGGGACCTGTCTTGGACAAGGCACCCGGCACCTGCAGGCGTAGCGTGAGGACGCCCAGGCCTGGGCTGCCGGCCCTGACACAGAACGGAGTTTCAGCTCAAAGTCATGGCATCAATAATCGGCTTCGATCCTTGCCACTCTCTCCGCCCGGCGGTATTCCTGAGGAGGAGGGCAGGATCTGGAGGCGGAGGGCCCAGCCCAGAATCAAGGACTCCCCGATTCTCCTGCCCTGCCCGCATGGGCCCTTATGAGGGGGCGCCTGCTGAGGGCTCCACACCCCCAGGTAAGAGGCCAGGAAGCCGAGGCCTGCTTTGTGGCTCGGGGAGTTTGACTCCCTCTCAGGGTGCCATCGTGCTCAGACTGGTATGGGCTGTCACTGTTGGGTGTTGCCTGGCTGGTCCCATGTATGCAGCCTGAACTGAGCTCTGTGGGGCTTTCATGGCTTTGATCTTCAGAAGAGGGCCAGTCCTCTCGTCTGAGGCATGCTGTGGGTTTGACTCACCCACTTTTCAGCCCGTGACAGAGTGCTGCTCCCCCTGGCTGGGGGATGGGGTAGGACCCTGGCCACCGCATTGTGGTTAGGCACACTTGCATTGGTTCTGACCCAGAGGAACTGTGTACAGTTGAAGGAAGCACTGCCTGGACCTGCCCTATGCTTACAGCTTAAGCCCACCACTGAGGTCTTTCTCTCCATGCTGCCGTACCTCCCCCAACGACCGTGTGCCCCCCAGAGCCCCCAGCATACTCAGCGCCAGCCTGCTAAGCATGCTCCCTGACCAGGAATGGGTGCTAACAGCTGTGCAGGAATCCTCCCTGTGCGTTGAGAGGCTCCTGTAGTGACTGGGGTGCCCTGGTGTTGCTGGTCATAAAGCCAGTAGTTCGAACCCACCGACAGCTCCCAGGGAGAAAGACGAGGCTGTTCTTGTGAAGAATGAAAGCTTTGGAGAGCCCAGGAAGCACTTCCTCTCTGGCTTACAGAGCCCCTGTGAGGCTGCGTCCACCCGGTTGCTGTGAGTTTGGTTTGGGGGGGAGGTACAACTTCTGGGGTGTGCTACGGTAGTGTACCTGGTTAACACATTGAGCTGCTGACCAAAGGGTGAGTCCCCACAGAAGTCCTTCTGAAGAGTGTGGTCTGCTGATCTCATCTCTCCCCATTGACCTGGGGCAGCTGGGACATTTTGCCTTCTCACTTGGCTTTCTTTGCCTCTTGCCCAGTCTGTTGGGGGAGGGTGGGGAGGGGTGGTGGTGTCAGTTCTCTGGGTCGTGAGCCATGCACTCAAGCAGACCCCAGGTGAGTTCCTTCCTTGGCCAGCATCACCAGTTCCTGTCAACTTCACGGTGGTTAGAGGTCAAGTCGGAGCCCTGGAGATG
>PVJH01014702.1:0-56035 GCA_004026705.1 Nesogale talazaci | reverse complement strand
TCCTATGGTACCAAAATGTGTTGGTCCGGGGAAACTAGAGAAACAAATTTATAGACACGCATATGGATACAAGCGAATGGTTTATATACAGATGGAATGGAACACTGAGAAAGCATCCCAACCCAGTCGAGTTCAAAATCATAAGTCTGATATTAGCTCATATGCCTGATACCAGTCTATAATGTCTCCTTCTGACTCACGAAGTCACAGGTCAGTGGGTGCAGAATCTCAGCGCTGGTAAGGGTCTCCCCAGGTTCCTTGCTTACAGGCCTCAGGGTCCATGAACAGTATCCAGGGGTGGCAGAAGCAACGTATCGCTGGCAGGGGACTCCACGTGGCCTCTCCAACTTCAGAGGTCTGGCTCCATCAGGGTAAAGCTGTGTGGCTTCTCCTCCACCTCCTCAGACGCTGCCATCTTGTCTTGACCGTGATTCATCATCTCTGAGACTAACTCCCAACAACTAAGAGGTAGCTTCTCATCTTCACAAGCGAAATATCACGAGAGTTCCCAGATGTATCGGGAGAAAACCATGCCCACAGGGAAGCCTCATTGGCTACTCAATGACTATCTCCATATTAAAAAGCTAGACTCCACCCTTACATCTCAATCATGAAATTAACATAAGCACATGACCGCTACACCCACTTTGTATTTAGTCATCTTGTTGGGAAGGTGCATATCAAAGAGTGTTAGGTTGTTAGAACAAAGTGTTCTTGTGTTTGGGGAGGCCTTAAATAGAGGCTATCTATCCTTCTGCTATCATAATATTTGGCCTCTACCCCTTTTGTTATAAATTAATATATTTATATATAGATATGTCTACAGTCATATTTCTATAAATTGCTTTTGCCTCCTACTTCTTTATTTCTTTTCACCTACCTTGGTACCACCATCAAGCTCACCCTCCATTAAGCTCTCAGTAATTCCTCTTGGACACATTGCACTCGAGCAAACCCTACCAAGTCTTATACCCCCTCCTCACCATCAATTTTAGATCTCTGTTATTCCCTTATCCCTCAGTTTACTGTTTCCCCACTTCCTGCCCCTTTCTCTCCTCTCCCATGTCCCCCCAGACTGCTGGACCCATTGTTTTCTACTCATGGTCATTTGTCCTATCTTATATAGATAGACATAGTGAAACAAAACAAAATGAACAAGCAAAAAAAAAAAAGATAGGTAGTTCCATCCAGGTCTGTCTCCTAACCCTTAAGAGTGTCTTTTCAAGCTTGTTGTTGTAAAGTGCATGAAACTTTGAGAGTAGATCATCAGTTTTAAATGTAACAATTCATACAAGCTTTGTTTTATAGCATTCATTAGCGTCCCCTCAATGTGCCA
Organism: Nesogale talazaci; assembly: GCA_004026705.1. NCBI lineage: Eukaryota > Metazoa > Chordata > Mammalia > Afrosoricida > Tenrecidae > Nesogale > Nesogale talazaci. The sequence goes on along the minus strand of PVJH01014702.1, from coordinate 54,699 downwards.
TAAGTTATCTCATTTGAGACATACAAAAATTATAAAATGTAAAGACCAGTTTATAAAAGTCTATTTTTTATGTTTGATTTTAGTAGGCAGCACATATTTGCTTTCGGAGAAAGAAAATGAAGAATGATCTGTAATTTTTTCATATTGCAAGGAATATGGCAAAGGTTCACTGCATGATTTTCATCATGTCAATGAATATTTCAAAATCATCATATATCTACACTAAGCTACCAAGGCTAAAATAATCAAAATTGATTTATTAGGGCAACCTTTGTGTGAGAATCACTTCTTAATAATCAAAATTGGTATAGGAAGTGAGACTGAGCTAACATTTGTTGAGTCACCCTAGTCCTAAATGACACAATTTTATAACCATTTAAAGTGTTTTAAAGAGGATTAATTAATTTTCAATTCATTTAAATTATAATACACATTATTGGACATATATAGCAAATATTTTTTCAGTTAGTAATGAATAAATAAATGAAATAAACACCATACTAGAGAATTTAAATACAAAATTGTTTTTGTTTCCAATTTTTTTTCTTAAATTTTCAGGTCTTTTTTTCAATTCAGGGTATGTTTTTCTAATACATTTATCAGGGGCTCTTACATCTCTTATCACAATCCATACACTATCCATTGTGTCTAGCACATTTGCACATATGCTGCCATCATCATTTTCAAGGTATTCTCTTCCCACTTGAGCCCCTGATATCAGCTCCCCATTTCTTCCCCCTTCCTCCCTCATGAGCCCTTGATAGATTATTATTTTCATATCTTTCATCATCCTCTGTTGCCACTCACCCACTTTTCTGTTGTTCATCACCCTGGGAAGGAGTTATATGCTGAACCTTGTGATCACTTCCCCCTTTCTCCGCCACCCTCCCCTAACCCTCCTGGTATCTCTACACTCATTGTTGACCCTGGGGTTTTATCTAAACTGGATTACTTGTGCTGTGGGCTCTTGTCTGTATCAGTATTTATGTTCTGGTCCAATATTTTTTAACCTTTACTGGAGATCTTTATTTTCATATGGCTTTGAGTTAATATTTATTTTTATTAAAATTATTATTAATTGATATGATATATGATATTACTATATTTTATGATATGATATAATAATGTATTATAATATGATATATTGTATCATCCCACAGTTCAAACATATCAAGGATCATTGTACAATTTTTGCCATAGTAGTTTCCCATACATTCTTTTCCTTCCTGGACTCCATGACACAGTCTCCCTTTTCCACCTTATCCACATTCCACTTACCACCAATGTGCACTACTCCCCACCGCCACCCCATACAGAAACCCTTATTCCCCGTGCTGTCCTTATAGGTCCATCAATCCTGGGTTTCACCTACTGAAAAACAGAAAAATATGTACCACAACTTCAAGACGATGGTGGTATATATTCAAGACGCTGACCCCCTATGACATAAACGCTAATATGAAGAAAAATTAAGTAAAACAAAACCAAAATGCAGAAAATGTTGAAAGTAGGATCACATTCATCATGCATCAAAGGGTGTGTGTGTGATCAATTGACAAATTTTAACTGTTCAAGTCAGATTTATCCCTTTGATCTTCTACTGTGCCCTTTCCTTCCATCACTCGGTTATGGATAGAAGGAGATCACCAGAGGTTTCTTTCCTATGTAGTTCCCACAAATGTATCTTGGGATCCCCCTCTCATCCATAGCCTTCTGCAAACCAGTTTTGTGCAATTTAGCCTATGCTAGTAATCCCTCCTTTGATTTCAGGTTTACAATACCTCGGTGACTTTCAAGGGCTTCTTCCATGTGGACTTAGTTAAAATCTCACTTAGTTGGCTTAGAGCCAAGCCATTAAGGCATTTGATGCTATTTTATTGACTAATGGGCACCTAATTTCTCCACTACATTCTCCTATAGCACCCATATCTTCTGTGTTCATTTTCCAAGGACTAATACTGAGCAGGGCTGTGGTGAAAGGACTAATTGTTCTTAAGTTGGAGCTCTGATTTGGTGTGAGCCCCAAAACCATTCCTAGAGTTGTGTGGGTGAGTGTGAGTACCTGTCATTGACTCCCTTTCAAAACCTTCTTGCTAATTTATGAGAGTCTTATTGATATCCCACTGAGGCATAGTGGTCTTATGTTAATATTGTCTTTGTGTAGCCCCTGGTACTAATTTGTAAAACCCTGTTGAGAGAAGAATATTGGGGCATATGACAGTGCCTGAATTATTCACTTGTGCAGAATCATGTCATAGCTGGATGCTTGTTACACAAGCAATGGTGGTTATGTGCCAGGAAAATTTGCAGTAATAATCACTGAGAATGTCAATTACCAATTTGGTGTAATAATACATGTCTTACTTAATATAGTATATGGGGCATTGATGTAGTGAGACATTGTTTGTCCACCTAACATTTCAACAATCTTGGTACAGCTACCTTCTGCTACCTCAGACCCGATGTCTTTTCTGACTTAAGTGCTCAGGTTTCAAGTGTGGCTGAGAGAGAGTTCAGTTCACCCAATGGGATTTCCCTACTGGATCTCATGGATGCAGTCTCTGGAGCATACATGTGACTTGAAGATCCAGGATTCAATATGTCTCCAGACGTGTTTGTTGCCCTTCACCTCTCCTGATGTGTTTCTCGCATCAACGACCCTCACACCGCTGTCTACCTGTTTGGGAGACTTCAGCATAGATTGACATGGCAGTCACTCTGTAGACAGCATTCCTCCCCCTGCCTTGACCATAAGACCCCAACTGACATGAGGCTCCCTCTAACAAAGCGACCTTCAAAATACTTTCCTAGAGTGGATGGTATATGGTTCATTGACATCCACCAGTCAGGCTAACTCCCAGGCTGTGTGCCCCCCCCCCAGCCAGCAAACTGGATGCCCTAAAAGCCCGAGTTGGTGTCCATTCTGCTTCTTTATTCCTACAGTAGTGGACTCCTACAGTATTTGTCCTTTTGTGATCGACTAACTTCACTCAGCATAATGTCTTTCAGATTCCTCCACATCCTGAGATGTCTCCTAGTTTCATCGCTGTTTTATAGTGATGCACAGAATCCCATTCTGTGTATATACCAAAGGTTTTATTTATTTTTATTTTTATCCAATATTTTACTAATGAGAATTTAGGCTCTTTCCAACTTTCTGAACGGTGCTTAAATGAATATGGGGAGGGGGGCATTCATCTGTTCAAAATTCATTTCTTATTTCTTTGGAGTATGTGTTAAATAATGCTATTGCTGGGTGCTATGGTAATACAATTGCCGTATTTTTTTAGGAATAGCCATTCAGCTTTCCACAGCAGCTGTATCTATCTACAAATCCAACAACAGTGGATAAGAATTGCAATCTCACCTCTGTCAGCATTTATTGTTCTCAGTTTTTTTTTAAATTGGGCTAGTTTTGGGTATTAGTTAATATATCATGTTTGCTTAAATTTTCACTTTTTAGCAATTCTTCAGGTTGTTTATTTTCTATTTTCTGTGTCATTTATCAAATACTTTTTATGATTATTACACCTCAATATCACTTGTTTTTTTATTTGTTCTTTTAAAAATTTCCTTTCCATTTTCATGCCTTGACATGCACTTTAAGGACCCCTTATGATGGATTGGTTAAAAGACTCAGTTTGCTAACCCAAGATCAACAATTTGAAACCACCAGGAACTCAGTGGGAGAAAGATGTGTCAAGATTTACTGCTGTGGAAATATGATTGGGCTGTTCTACTCTTCCCTGTAGAGTTGCTATAAGCTGTAATCGACTTGACGGTCATTGGTGAACGTACACTTTCATGTATATCAAGGGTCAACACTGGACAAAATGATGTATCAGATATGATCTAAAAAGTACTCCTGTTGATGAAGTGGCAAATCAGAGGTCATATTTGCAAACAAAGGGTGCCATTTAAATTTGGGATTTAATGCCTAAGTGTGAGTAGCAGCTGTATCACTCATTGTATCTCTTTCTCTTTGTCTCTACTGCTCGATTCTTCTATATAATATTTATTAATTTTATAATTTCAGAAGCCAGTTATCAAGAACTTGATTCTGATTCATAGTCTTCACATGTGCATCAGAATAAAGCTGCGCTTTATAGGATTTTCAATGCCTGACTTTTTGAAAGTGGAAAATGCACTTTCCAGGAATCCCTGTGGCCTACAATCACCAACCTCTTGGTTAGCAGATGAACACATCAAATATTTACCCCCAGTAGGGATGCCAAATCAGCCATGAATGGACTTGTTCCAACTCATTCATGGCATCCCCATGTGTCAAAGTAGAATTCTGCTCCATGGAGTGTTCTTTTGTTTTGGTTGATTTGTTAGAAATACGTAAATCTTCAGAACTTTCTTCTGCGTTGCCACTGGAGGTGTGTATTTATGAGCACAAAACTATGTGGATGTATGCCTGTGTAATTGTTTGGGGGTAGCCGAGGGGAGGCAAGGTCTAATAAATCACATCTATCAAAATATATTTATTATTAGAGGAAACACTCACCTAAGCAATATTAAGTATTCCCATTGATTTCTTTTCTACCTAAAATACGGAAACTGACAGTTAATGATTGAAGTGTTTATTAAAAACAAATGAATTCTTTAGAATATGGCCTATGATTCATAAACACAAACATTTCCTTCATATTTTTCTTACCACCTTGAATGTCAAATCATACAATTTTGGATTATAGCACTTGATATTTGCATGGTTGGCTCTTGGAAATTGAAATGCAAAACATCCAAATTAAAAAAAATGACAGTGAAAGCTGGTGGAGTTTACTAACAGAAATATATTCCTTCCTGAAGCATGACCTCTAAATGCTAGGGAAGCATTTTAATACTGCTAGATAGCATCAAAACAATTTATATATTTTTCTCCTGGTTTGGTTCTGACCAATATGTGTTATCCACCCTTTATATTTTAATTTTTACTTATTATGAGCAGATATAATATATATATATATATATATATATATATATATTTCAGGTTCTTTCCATCTATTTTTAAATAACTTTATTGGGGGCACGTACATCACTTTTCACAATACATAAATACATATACTGTGCCAAGCATCTTTTATTGTGAATTGGGTGAGTGTTTACATATTGATTAGTCATTTTTGTATTCTGGAACTTTTTCAACCCTCTCAATAGTTTTTCTTGTCTGGCTTTTTTTAAAAACTATTTTTCTTTTATCAGATATTATCTTCTCTATCCTTAGTTCCCCTTCACTTATTTCCCCTCCCAAGTCTGGTAATCATCTATGTATGTTTCTTTTGATGTAATCCTCTTTATCTTAATTTTAATAATAATGGTCTTTTGTAATAATTGCCATTTTGTGTTTGACTAGCTTAACTCAGGATAACATTTTCAAAACCAAACCTGCCATGATATGTTTCAGTTTTATCAATATTCTTTAGTGAAATAGAGTATTCCACTATGTATATGTACCAATATTTATCCAGTCTTCCACTGACTGGCATTTTGGAGGTTTCCACTTTCTTGCTATTGTGAATAGTGCTGCAATGAACACGTGTGTGCATGTATCTGCTGATACTTTGTTCCTTATTTCTTTAGGGTATGTGCTGAATACAGAGGCCACTGGGTCATATAATTTTTCCATTCCCAGTCGTTTAAAGACAAAATTTACTCACCAACAGACCTCCGATGTATTAAAGAAACACACAATACACCACATTGTCCACTCATAAGTGAAAAATAAAATAGATTCCCTATATATTCTGGCTCCATCTGCCATTTGTTGCTTTAAAGACTATGTGGTCCATGAACACCTGGGTACTCCCTGCCTTAGTGAGTTTTAATTTAATTTTCTTCCCCTGCATTATTATGTAGACGAACTTTCATACACAGTTCATTATCTCCCACAGCTCTTTAAATATACCCAAATTGACTGACAAAAATTCCCTAACCAAGCCTCATTTCATTTGTTTTTAATATGAACTACAGAGATTAACCTTTAACTCCTCTGTTTTTATAAAGAAGGCAATTGAATGAGAATATTCAATATTATATCTATGTCAGTGTTCTCTGAAATAAATTATGAGCAATGTGATTTTATGTGCATTACTAAGGTGCTCAAAATGATTTTAAAGTCAGATGTAACAAGACATATGAAAGAAACCAGGAATTTGGATTAAAATTATTACAATTTAGACTTATTTACTTACTAGATATAAATATCTTGAAAAGTGACAATAATCAATAGACTGTGGAACAGGCATATACAAAAAATTATAAAAATATGCAACAGAAGTACAATATCAAAATAACTATGCAAACCAATAACAAATATGTATAGTACCAAAATTGGGGTATCAAGGTAAACACAATATTTCTAAAATATAAAATCAAAATAATGAGAACAATATTAAACATATGTTTGACCTCAATAGCAACAGTACAAATCCGGGCTGAGTCCTGGTGGCCAAAGTGGTTGAGTGCGGGACTATGGCCTGTGGGCTTGGCGGTTCAGATCCAGCAGCGGCTTTCAGGAGAAGCACTGGGTAGCTCACACAACCACCAGAGGGCAGTGATGTTCCCCCCCAAAAAACAAAACAAAAAGCAGAAAAAAATTCAAATTCAAAATTAATGTTACTATAATACAATATATCATAGAAGAATGTAGAAGAAACAAATTGCATTATACAAATTTTTGTGTAACTTTCAACATTCAGAATATGAATATAATTAAACATATTTTTTCTTGGGGGAATTTTGAAGTAACAAATTCATTTCTAGAATCCAGCATCAAATGCCTGAAAAGTTGAATCAAAAAGGAATAAGGATAAATGCTCATAACAACATTATTCTTAGCAGTATAATTTTTAAAAGTAATTTAAGTTTTACAAAATGAGGCTAGTAATATAAGTTTAATTCTGATCATTTAATTGTATCAACTGAATCATATTCAATTGAATAGAATTATAGAGATACACACAAAGAGAAAATTTAGGATTAAAAAGCATAACAGGGCATTTTTAAGATAATGTATTATGTAGGTAGAAGGACCAAAGACAAACTATATTCTATAAAATATGTTCTTAGGTGTAAAAATGCTAGGTATCAAATAATATACTGAGCTTTAGATTACAAATTACAGAAGCACACATATTAACTCATTAAGGCAAAGAATACCAGGTGTTCATGGACCACATAGTTTTTAAAACAACAAATGGCAGATGGAGCCAGAGCATATGGAAATCTATTTTATACTTATCAAAATTTACATAGTAAATGGATCATTGCATGCATGTATAGATAGAGCTAGATATAGGTGTATGCATCTGTACAAATATCCATTCATCCAGAGACATTGGAGGATATGATGGAGTATACAGTGTAAAGAACACAGAAAAAGGAAACAACTTTTTGCGATGCATTGTGCTGTGTAACATAGACTTCCAGCATGGGAATGGAGGTTTCATATAACACTGAACAAAATGAAAAGACCAATGTCTAAATTGAAAATGTTTAATATCTATGCATTAAGTTGATAGAAAATACATTCATCTGACTTTAAAACACAGTCATTCGACTGTAAAATATTTTCAGACCACCACATGGCTGTTAGTTTCTGATATTGTGGTGTCTTGCATGCTGCTGTGGTGCTGAAAGCGATGTCACTGATAGGCCAAATACCAGCAGCATTACCTAATGTGAGCAGGGTTAAACAGAACTTACAGACTAAGGGCAGAGTTCAGAGGAGTAAGCTGCCCACTTCTGAGGAATTAGTCTTTAAAAACCTAATGAACAGAAGTAGAAATTTGTCAGATGTTAAAAACTTTATGAGTAGGAGAAGAATATTGTGACATGCAGTGCACAAAATGAGCCCCTCATATCGGAAGTTACTCAAAACATGACTGAGGAAGTAGTGTCCTCTCAAAGTAGAACTGACTAGAACAATATGGATGATATAAAGTGTTCTGGACCTCAATTTGCTCACAGGGCACGTTTCAAAATTTGGAGAAACTGCTACAAACATGTTACTAATAACAACTTAGAATTTATGAAGTGTGAGTCTAGGGAAAATGGATGTCATCAGAAAGGATATAGAACTCATAAAAATAGATATTGTAGGCATTAGCCGGCTGAAATAGAATGGAATCGGCCATTTTGAATCAAACAATCATATGATTGACTATGCCCATCAGGAAAAATTCAAGCTGAACGGCATTGCATTCATTTTCAAAAAGGACATTTCAAGATATATTTTAAAGGACAATGTTGTCTGTAATAAGACAATATCTACATGCCTACAAGGAAGTCCAATTAATACCACTACTATTCAAATTTAAGGACCAACCACTAGAGCTAATGATGTAAAAAATTGAAGCATTCTGTTGAAGTTCTTGCTCATAATCAAGCTCATTGATAATTAATGACCACTAGAATGTGAAATAAACAAAAAGGTCCAGTCATTTGTGCATTTGGTATTCATGATAGAAACGAAGCTGGAGATTGCATGACTGGATTTTATAAGAGCAAGAACTCCATGAAAAAAATATCTTTTAAAAATGACATGAATGGTGACTATATATGTGGACTTATTCTGATGGAACACACAGAAATCAAATTGATTATGACCTTGGTGGAGTTGTGTTTATGCAGTGGGCTGCTAATTTCAATGTCATCAGTTCAAAACTGCAAGCCACTGAGAAAAATAGGAGGATTTCTCCTCCTATAAAGAATTACAGTCAGCTGAGCACCAGTGGCGTAGTGGTTGAGTATGGGACTACGGCCCATTGGTTTGGCGGGTCAAATCCAGAAGCAGCTCTCTGGGAGCAAGGCTGGGTAGCTCCCACGACAACCAGAGGGCAGTGATGCCCCCCGCCAAAAAAAAAAAAAAGGAGAATTACAGTCTCAGGAACTCACCCTGTCCTGTTTAATCATTATCAGTCAAAGTCAATTCAATGGAAGTGATTTTGGCTTGAATTTTGTGTGAAGAGATGATAGAGAGACTCAATATCAGGACCCAAAATGAAGCCAGGGAATGATTGTGGAACAGATGTTCACGAATAAGTTCTTTAGTTCAGGTTGAAGCTAAAAAGTATTAAAACAAGTCCAAAACATAATCTTCAGTATATCCCACTGAAATTTGAGAAGGTCCCAAGAATAGATTTGACTCATTGACTACTTGTAAGAGGAGGTCTGATGAGCTATCAGATGACATCAAGAACACCATATACAAATAAAGCAAATGGCCATTAAAAAGACAGGAGAGAAAGTGAAAATCATGGTGGATGTCAGAAGAGACACTGAACTTGCTCCTAACTGTAGCGTCGCTAAGACAGATGGAATAAATGATAAAATAAGAGCTGAACAGAAGAAAAATAAGAGGGAATCTTGGGGGCGGGGGACAGTACTATAAGGAAATATACAAAGACCAAGGGTTTTCATATGATTGAGAATTAGTGCTACTTATGGAAGAAGTCTAAGCTGCACAAAAGGCATTTGGGACAAACAAGGCTGCAGGAACTAATGAAATACCAATTGAAGTGTTTCAACAAATTAAAGAAGCACTGGAAACACTCACTCATCCATACCAACAAATTTGGGAGAGAGCTACTTGGCCAACTGACTGGAAGAAATTCAAACAGGGCCTATGTGATAGCTAAGGTTTATTGTGCCAACCTGGCTTATAAATACTTGTGGGCTTAATTGAAGGGTGGAGAGATAAATGGCTTTGTGAGCCTCACCTTTCTGGTTCTCTGGTCACTTGCTCTCTGATGGTCAGACCAGTGTGCAGCTGCCTTACCTAGTTCTTTGTTTCAGCTGGCAAGATTCACTTCCTGGGAGACATTCCTGAGGAGAAGCCACATGAACCTATCCCGATGTAGCCCTGGGTATTGGAGCACCCGCGTGGAGATCCCTGCCAGTGCTGAGGTGCTTGTACACTTATTGATTTGACTTTCCTCCTGCAATCAGCATCATTGTTTGTGTTTCGTAATTTGAGGAGGGATTTGTAGATCTGTGTCAGACTTTTGGGCTAATGTTGGACTTATGGTCTTGGACTGAACTGGCTTGGGATGCTTTCTTAATGTTCACTTACCTTTTATATAATACTCTTTCTTATACACATATGAGTTTCTGTGGATTTAATTCTCTAGTCTACCCAGGATAACAGAGCCTATTACACAAGAAGGTAACCTAGCAGATTGTGGAAAATATTTATCAATAGGATGTAAGTAAGTTTTTGTTGACGTTCATTCAACAATGATTTCATCAACACATTGACAGGGAGGTTCTCAAAGAATTGAGAAGGAGACATAGACTAAGATATAAATAAGGCTATGTCATATGCATCTAGGATGAAAGCAGAGTACCAGGAAGATGTTTAACACCTGTGTGTCATTTATCATGCAAAGGCATTTGGCTCTATGTACTACAGTAAACTATGGAAAACAATGAGAAGAATAGCAACTCCAGAATATTTCACTGTGCTCATGCAAAACCTACTGATGGATCAAGAGACAGTTTTCTTTAAATAAAATGGAAAAAGGGAATATTGTCTCTTTAAAGCTCAAGAAAACTGTTGTCAGAGTTGCATCCTTGTGTGTCAGTTGTTCAATCTATATCATGAGCAAACAATCAGAGAAGTTACTCTCTATGGAAAGGAATGTGGCATCAGGGCTGGAGGAAAATTTATTCACAAATTGTGATGTACAACTAACACAACCTTGTTTTTTAAAAGTGGAAAGGCCTTGAAACCCTTGTTGATGAATATCAAGGATTATGGTCTTCAGTGTGACTTATAATTTAATGTAGAGGAAACTAAAATTCTAATAATTGGACCCATAGTTAACATCATGATAAATGGGAAAAAAATGTGAAGTTTTCAAGGTTTTCATTTTGCTCAAAATCAAGGTCAATGCTCATAAAAACAGCAGTCAAGAAATCTATTCTCAGAAAAGACCAAATTGCATTGGGTAAATCTGCTATATAAAATGTATTTAAAGTGTTAAAAAGCAAGCCCGCTTCTTTATGGGCTATCGTGTTTCTGACCCAGAACAGAATATATTCCATTGCCTCATATACATGTGAAAGTTGGACATTGAATAAAGAAGACCAAAGAAGAATCAATGCATTTGAATTATTATTTTTTTACAATAAGAGTTTATTACTGCAATGGTGTAATTATAGATTAAGCTACAAATGGCAACATAGTGCCTGAACCTTTTTTAAAATCATTTTATTGGGGGCTCATACATTGTTTTTCACAATACATAAATACATATATTGCGCCACGCTTCTTTGCATGCCTGCTACTGTCATCATTCTTCAAACATCTACTTTTCCACTTGAGCCTTTGACATCAGCTCTCATCTTGATGCATTTGAATTATGGTCCTGGTGAAGAATGTTGAAAGTATCAATGACTTCCAAAGGAACAAACAAACACATTTAGGGAGAAGTACAGCTAGAATGCTCCTTAGAATCAAGGATCATGACATTTTACCAAATATGCATTGGAAAGGTTATTTAGGAGAGACTACTTCCTTGAATAGGATGGCACCCTTGGTGAAATAGAAGAATGGTGACAAAGAGGAAGGCCCTCTAGGAGATGAATTAATGCAGCAGTGCTTGTGAGATTGGATGAGGCCCTGACAATGCTTCTTTCTGTTGGACATAGGGTTACGGTAAATCAGAAACAATTCGTTGGTACTTAATAAAAGCAAACACCCATAAAAGAGGCTTAAAATTATTGCTCTTTCTAATGAAAAAATTCTCATAAGCTTCGGGAAAATTAAGTTGTAGTTTTCAGGGTTTACTAACATAAGGAAGGTTAAAGACTGCAGGAAAACTTCACAATTGCTGTATGATTATGGTGACAACTAAATTCACTGCAAAATTATAATGTTGCTGAAAAAGACAGGAAGAAATACACAATTACATACATGCAGAAATTTTGGAACTTATCTGCTCAAACTTCAAATTTTAAGGAAAAATAAAGCATGTTGAAAGTTCACTGAAGATAAATACATTCAGTAAAATCCTAACCATGAAGAATTAGACAGTGAAAATGATATATTTAAGTCCAAGAACAAAAGAGCTATGAAAGAAAGGAAGGGAAAAATAAAGATAAGAAGAAAGAAAGGAGGATAGGATAAAAAATGTATATAAAGAAACCCCAAACATATAGCAAAATCAATACAAAAGAAATGAACAAAAAAAAACCATATGGAGTTTATGAAGCTTGAAATCTTTATAAGAGCAGATAGCCTCAAACTTCTTATGAGGATTTGAACAGCAGACCTTGTATTTAGCATTCAGATGCTTAATTTAGTATATTACCCACCAGAGAAGAAGAAAAGAGAAATTGAAAAAATAAATAAAATGAAGACATTTGGGGGAAACAGAGAAAATCAAATTTGGGACATATTAAGAATGTGTTCTAACATGTGAGAGATAAAGTGAGCTATATTGATCATTAAGGAATTCTACTTTATAGGTAGGTTAGATATTATTTTGCCAACAAGTGTATGGCTAGCACCTCTTTGGAAAAAAGATGAATTTGTCTTAGAAAAATGTACAGCTTTAGAAACCCTAAGTAGGATTGCTATTAGTCAGAATTTACTGGATGCCGGGGGGTGGGGGGGAGGTTGTGTGGCGGTCATGTGCTTATGTTAATTTCATGATTGAGATGTAGGGGTGGAGTCTAGCCTGTTATTCTTTAGATAGGCATTGAGTAGCCAATAAGGCCTCTGTGTTGGCATGGCTTTCTCCTCATATGTCTGGGAAGTCTCATGTTATTTCCTTCGTGGAGATGAGAAGCTATCTCCCCAGTTGTTGGGAGTTAGTCTCAGAGACGATGAGTCACGGACAAGACAAGATGGCAGCGTCTGAAGAGCCGGAGGAAAAGCCACATGGCTTTGCCCTGATTGTACCACACCTCTGAAGCTGGAGAGGCCACATGCGGACTGCTGCCAGCGATGAGTTGCTTCTGACACCACTGGATGCTGTTGATGGACCCTGAGCCCTGGAAGTGAGGAGCCATGGGGAGACCCTTGCCGGCGCTGGGACTCTGCACTCTCTGACTTGTGACTTTGTGAGTCAGAAGGGGACTTTATAGACTGATATTGGGCATATGGGCTAATATCAGACTTATGACTTTGAACTAGACTGGGCTGAGAAGTTTTCACAATGTCCTTTTGTATATAAACCTTTTCCTTATAGCTATATGCGAGCCTATGTATTTGTTTCTCTAGTTTACCTAGACTAACACAGATGGGTTGGTTTATAATGATAATTGAGTTAATTCCAAACACTACAATGGAAAAGTTGTTACTCTCAGATATTTTTTTCTGAATTCATGATTCAATTATGTGTTTTCTGCAAGAAAAGAACTTTTAACTATAAAGACACTAAACTGCAACCTAACTTGGTACCATCTAGTTTATTTTAATTCATCAAGACCACAGATATGGAAGCATAATGACTCCAGTGGGTTTCTGAGGTGGTACATCTTTGCTGGAGCAGAAAGTCTCATCTCTCCCATGAGAAGTTTGAACTCCTGGATTCTCATGGGATTAAACTGTTAATCTTGTGTAATTTACCAGCCCATATCGTAACCCACTTCACCAAGGCTCCTTAGTTAAATCTAAAGGATTAAAACTTTTGTCATGAAAAAACTCATCATACCTAAGGTAGAGTCACTATAGCAATAGTCACTATAATAGAGTAGACTACAAGACGGTGCATATTATTAGAGGCAAAGAAGATAATTTTTTAGTGAAAAAGCCATTTGGTAGAAAAGATATGCTATTCTTTATCCGTTTTCACTTGAAAACTAGCTGCAGAATGCATGAGCAAAGATTGACATATATATACACATATATATATATATTAAAGTTGAAGGTTAAGCACATCTCTTTTCATAATTGAAAAAATAATCAGACATAAAACTAAGGACATAGAGAACAGGAACCACACATTATGCCCTGACTTGATTACAATGTCATTTATAAAAATTACACCTTTCCCAAATCTTATAGTTAATAATAACAGTAGGTACCATCATAATAAGTGGAGAAAAGGTTAGCATTGATAAATATTTTGTTTCGCTTGGACCCACATCATGGCTACAAAGATGGGCCCAAACATAACAACAACGAGTATGATACAGCATCGTGCAGTGAGTCACTCTAGGACATAGGGTGGATATGGGTCAGAATGCACTCAATGATACATAATAAAAACAGCATTATTTTCATATAAATAGGTGAAAATCAGATAATATCGAATGCTTCCACAAAAGCATGAATATCCTCTTTTGTTTGCTTCCTTCACCCACCCCTAAAGGAACTATAGATATGCTATGATAATTTTTCTAAGGAAAACCAAGCACATTAGTATAGCACCTCTTCATTAAATGCCTCCCAGGAAAATGAAGAAGACACAAATAATAGAAGCTTCACATTATTTGCAACCTTTTCTCCATTTATCATGATTCTACCTGTTCATCAGTGTGAGAATTTTGGTTTGATTTACCTTGAGTTGTAATCCATACTGAGGGTTACAATCCCTGCTCTTCATCAAGTCCTTTGAGTCCTTGCTTTTGGCAAGCAAGATTGTGTTATTTGCATTTGGCTCCTTGTTAGTAAGCCTCCTTCTGTCCTGACGAAAGAAGCATCTAATGATGCATCTAATACAGCATCCTTGATGATTTCCTCAACATAAAGATTGCTATGAAAGGTTAGAGGATACAGCCCCAGTCACACAACTTCCCTGAAACGAAACCATGCAGGTTTCCCTGGTTCTGTTTACATATCCATCACTTGATCCAACGAGAGCACAATGAAGTGCCCTGGAATTCCCATTTCACAGCTAGTTATGCTCCATACAGTCAAATACCTCGGCACAGTCAGTAAGGCACAAATAAACAGCTTTCTGGAATTCTCTGCTCAGCCGAGGTCCATCTGTTATCAGCAATGATAACCCTGGTCCCAAGCCCTCTTTCTTCCAAATCTAGCTTGAACTTCTGCCAGCTCCCTCTCAAGGTGCTGATGCAGTGCTGTTGGAAGATCTTCAGTAAAATGCCACTTGCACGTGATATCGAAGGTATTCTAAAATTTGACCATACATTTGAGCCACCTTTCTTTGGACTGGGCACAAATAGGAAATTTTTCTACTCAGTTGGCCAGTAGTGGTTTCTAAATTTCCTGGCATAGACATATGAGTATTTCCAGTGCCCCATCGGCTTATTGAAACATTTATCAATGGACCCTTGTTTTTGGCTAACACTTTCAGTGTAGTTTAATCTTCTTCCTTCAGCATCACTGTTTCTTGCTTATATGGTGTCTCCTGAAATGGTGGAATGTTGACAAGTTCTATTTGGTACAGTGACTCTGGTGTTCTATCCATCTTCTTTAAATGCTTCCTACATCACTGAAGATTTTTACCCATTGAATCTTTTATTACTGAAACTTGAGGTTTGAATTTTTTCTTGAGTTGTTTCAGTTAAGATATGCAGAGCATATTGTTTCCATTTGGTTTTCTAACTCTAGATCCTTGCACATTTTATCATAATATTTGGCTTTGTCCTGTTGAGCTGTCCTTTTAAATTTTCTATTCCACTCTGATTTCGTCATTTTTCCCATTTGCCTAAGATACTCTAAATTAGAGAGCAAATTGTAGAGTCTCTTCTGACATGTACTTTATTATTTTCTTTAATATCCTGTCTCTTTAATATTCTTTTGCTTTCTTCATGAATGATATCCTTGATGTCAATTAACAGTTCATTATGTCTTCTGTTATTATTGTTCAATGTGTCAAATCTCTTTTTGAGATGTTCTCAAAATTCAGATGACATAGACTCAAGGTCATATTTTCTATCTCTTGGGCTGGTTTTAATTTCTTTCAATTTTATCCTGATCTTACATCAGAATAAGTGATGGATGGTCTATTGCACTGTCAGACTCTGTCCTGGTTTTAGTTGCTGATATGGGATTTTTCCAGTGTCTTTTCCTACAGATGTATTCAATTTGATATCCATTTATTCTATCTGGAGAAGTACATGGGTATAGTCATCTTTTGTGCTGCTGACAAAAGGTACTTCTTATGAACAAGTTGTTGGTTTTGCAGAATTTTTGTGATTTCCATCTTGATTTCTATTACCAAGTCCATATTTTTCCCACTATTGTTCCTTCTTGTTTCCAAATTTGTATTCTAAGCATCAATAATTATCAATGTCTCTTGATTGTATGTTAGCTCAACTACTGACTGAAATCATTAGAATTTTTTTTCAATTTATTCATCACTGAAAGTTTTTGTAGCTAATGCATAAATTTAAACATTAGTTGTAAAAATTGGATTTTCGAGCTGAGCCCGGTGGCGTAGTTGTTGTGCGCGTGACTGCGGCCCACTGGGACGGAGGTTCAATTCCAGCAGTGGGGCTGGGCCTCCTACTCCCACCGCCGGAAAGCAGTGATGCCCCCCCCCAAAAAAAAAGAAATTGGATTTTCTTGAAAGCAGATAGATATAATCCTATCATAGAAAGCATTGCACTTCATGACTGATTTTGCAATGTCTTTTTTTGACAATGAATGCCATACCATTCCTCTTGATTATGTTATTCCCAACATAGCAAATAATATGATTTTCTGTCTCCAAAAGTCCAATATAATTTAATTTTAGCTCACTAACGCCTAAGATTGTAATCACTATGAGCTTGATTTCATTTGGGTCACTTATTTTTTTTTAGATTTGTAGTTTACACATTCCAAGTTTCATTCATGAGGAGGATTTTGCAACTGTTTCTCCTTGAGCCATTTCCCATTAACAAATGAGTATCCTGAGGGCTCTGCTCCCACTGACTTTATCACACTCATGTTACCATGCTTGACTCCAATAAATCAGCCCCCTCTCAGTCACAGGTTGAGGCCCCTCATCCATCAGGGACCAGTGCTCTGGCACTATCCTTGACAAAGTTCTGCTTCCACTCAGAATCTGACAATTTTTCAAAATCTTGCAGAAGGAGCTCAGGGACTCCTTCCTCTGCAGTGAGGTGTTGAGCCCTTGTCATTTGTCTATTCTCAGTTTGGTAGTTCTGCTGAAGCCTGTTCACTTTGGTGACCCTGCTGGCATTGGTAATACCAGTGACATAGCATCCAGCATCACTACAACCCATCAGCCCTCATAGTACAACCAACTGAGAGGAAGCCTTTTGGCTGCAGGGGTCAATTTACCCAAGATGGCTTCTTCCCAAGTGATTGATGGGTGAGAGAAAATATCATCATGAAAATGATTATGATATATTTGTCACATTGTTTGTGATTACTACATCATTATCCCGTTAAGGTTTAGTGTTGGTACATAATCAATATGACAAAATTAACATAATTTAATCACTTTTACAATGACACCTGCAGCCAGAAGGCTCCTGTCTGGCCTGTTTATCTGGATGTTCATCAACATCCAGATCTTCATGAGTCAAAGAAGTCTCTCTCCTGACATCTGACCTACCAATTTAGAATTTTACCACATCAACAACTGTATGAAATATTTCTTTGCTCTAAATCTTTGTGTGTGTGAACAAACATCACATGTTTTTCTTTTCTAGGTAACCCAACCTAGGGCAGATTGGACACAAGAAATAAAGCCACATATCGGTAATTATAATGAAAGTGGAAATTCTAATAAGTCAGAGGTAATAGATTCAAAGACTTACTGGGTTCTCCGTCGAAAGCTGTGGTTATCCACAGGCACGGGAAAGGTGAAAACAAATCCTTTACTGTGATAAGAATAACAGTCCTTGATTAATCAGAAAGAACAGGAAATAAGGGAAACAGGGATATGAAAAAGGCCAAATAGGTTGTGAGAAGCAAGCTGGTGCTTCAAACTTACTGTTATTAGTTACTTATGATTTGGATGCTTTAATCCCCACATTTTAAATGGGAATATTTTTAATGAATAAAAAAGAAAAGATATACTATTTGGAAGCAACATTGTAAAATAAGAACCTACCAGAATGAAATGATGGAAAATATATGCAAACACACTAGAATAAAAGTTTCTGTGACATCATTAGGGAAAGGATACTTTAGGATGTAAATTTTATGTGCAAAAACTATTATGAGAATAATGAGTGAAGTTTCATGATAGTAAAAAGAACAATAAATAGAAAAACATTAAGAACTTATATGCACATAGAAAGTAGTTTTAAAATACATACAGCATAAATTGACAAAAGTAAGAATAGACAAATCTAGAACTGAAATCGGAGATGATAAAAATGCAAAACAAAAACTCTTATGGTAATTGAAACAAGAAACAAAGAAATATCAGAATTTTAAATAATACACTTAAAAATTTTTGATGCAAGTACTTCCTCAGGGCAGGAACATTTTTTTCTATTAAATTGGCAATCCATGATACTCATTTTTCTGACACAATCACTGAAAACAAATGTTGTATATAAGCAAAGGTGGCAAAAAAGGTGGATGGTGCCCAGCTATCAAGAGATATAGTGCCTGGGGTCTTAAAAGCTTGGAAGTGAAACAGCTAAGAAGCAACAATGCCTACATGGAAGAATACCAGCCTGTGTGACCATGAGGTGCCAAAGTGATCAGTTGTCAGGAGTTAAGAACTAAAAAATCATAACATTGCATGTTCACCTCCCTGATATGATTGTTTACGACAAATGGGTGTATAAGCAAATGTGGTAAAGAATGCTGATGGTGCCCAGCTATGAAAACATACAGCATCTCGGGTCTTAAAGACTTGAAAGTAAGCATGCAGTCATCTAGCTCAGAGCAACAATGCTGACAAAGAAAAAAGCACACCAACTTTTGTGATTGAGGTGTTGAAGGGAACAGGTGTCAGGCATCAAAGAACTAAAAATAGTGTCATTTTAAAGGAGCGGTAATACTGAGTGGAGACTCAAAGCCCATCAATAGGTGAAGCAGCACCCCCTCACAGAGGGGTTACATGGAGGAGAGCACCCAGTCAGGGTACAGTGTAGCAACAATGAGGTATTTAACTTTCCTCTAGTTCCCAAATGCTTCCTCCCACCCACTATCATGATCCCAGTTTTACCTTGCAAACCCAGCTAGACCAGGCAATGTACACTGGAGTCAGAACCATGGGAGATTCTAGACAGATGATCCCTTTGGGACCAGTGGTGGGTGTGGTGATATAGGGAGGGCGGAGGGAGTATGGAGTGGAAGAGGGTAACCAATTGCCGGGATCTATACATGATCCCTCTGGAATACAGACAGTGGGGAAGTGGGTGAAGGAAGACAGCGGACTGAGTACGATATGAAAAAGTAATAAAAATGTGTAAATTACTCAGGGTTCATGGGGGAGGGGGGAGGGAAGGAAGGGGAAATATGGGGAGCTGGTACTGGAGACCTAAGTGGAGGGAGGATATTTCAGGGGTGATGGTGGCAACAAGTGTGCAAATGTGGTATGCATTCAATTGATGTGTTTGTTGGCTGTGAT
This sequence comes from Nesogale talazaci, assembly GCA_004026705.1. Taxonomy (NCBI): domain Eukaryota; kingdom Metazoa; phylum Chordata; class Mammalia; order Afrosoricida; family Tenrecidae; genus Nesogale; species Nesogale talazaci. The sequence goes on along the minus strand of PVJH01014702.1, from coordinate 35,233 downwards.
AGGATGTGTATGGGCCCCCAATGGAATGATTTTTTTTAAAAAGGGGGAAAGAGGAGCTTATACCAAGGAAGGCCTCAAGTAGAAAATATTTGGAAATGAAAATGACAACATGTGTACAAATGTGCATGATACAAAGGATGTATTGAATGTTATAAGAGCTTTAAGGGCCCCCAATAAAATTATTGAAAATAATATAGAAAAAAATTTGATACAATTGAGATACATGTACTATTACATCAAACAACCAAAAGATACTCTTTATTATCAAAAACACATGGGGCATTTTATATAATAATATAATATCATTTAATAGATAAGTAAATTGAATACATAATTCAAAATTTTCTCACACAGAAAAATCTAGTTCTGGACAGTTTCACTAGTGAGTAATCGCAAACACTTAAGGAAGACATAATACTGGTCTTCCACACTTACTAAAACTTTTCAGAATATAGTAAAGAAGGACTTACGTTACAACTTTTTATATGAGTTTATCATAACCTAAATATCAAAGCCTGATAAGGACATTACAAGATAGAATGTTGATAAATCATATTAAATTCATATGCAAAGTTTTCTAAATAAAATGAAAGATGTATATCCAGTAGTAGCATTATGATATTATGAAAATTATGCAGTGAATAGAGGCTTGATTTGACATTTAAATAAGGAAATATAATGCAAATGATTGTTTATATTCTCCATATTGAGTATAATGGAAAGAAATACAGATTTTATTCTAGTAGATGAAAACAAATTTAAGAGAAACTAACAACAGTTTAAGCTAAAATTTGTGAAAATTAAGAAGAAAAGAGTTTTAAAAAGTCAACTACATGTGTTGCTGCTGCTAGTTGTGTTCGTGTTGGTCCCACCTCATAGTGACCCCATTTGGTAAATACAAGAAAACACTGGCAGCTCCTGCAATATTCTCACCATTTTCATTATGTAAATATAAAAAATCTATTTTAATGAGATATGTTGAACCTCTATTCCTCAGGCAACCAATATTCAAGGGCATCCATTATTATCATGTGTATTTATTATCAAATGGATTTTCTAGTTGAAAATGCATTAATATTGGAAAATAAGTGATAAATAATCATTGTCAGAGGATTTGTTAGTGAATGTATAACATCTTTTTAAAAGTCTAGAAGCACAGAATTAGTAAGAGTGAGATGAAAAGAGTATAAGATAAACATCTTTCATGAATAGAACCAACCAAACCAGTTAACATTGAACAGACAAATGATGTTTCTATCTACAAGGACAAGACTAGAATGTTTTATTTTATATATTATATAATTTAAAATATAACTAAATATAAAAGTACATTGGAAATATTTTTCAACACATGAGTCCACCAAGAGTTGGACTCTATTCAATGGTAAATGGTTTGATTAGTTATATTGGCAAATAAAATGGTATAAGGCAAGAAATGAACAAGTTGTAATTACATAAAACAATATGCTTAGTTCTACAAGCAAGGTGGCACAAAATACACAATGCACTCCTGAATGTACATGAAATTTCAAAAGGCTAGCTGATCTGCAGTTTAGAAGCAAGGTTAATGGCTACATTAGCAGCCCAGTGACGTTAGATAGGTTCTAACTGGAGGTGTGAATTTTGATTGGTTCACAGAAGGACTGGAAAGGGCGAGCACATGAGTTCAGAGGTTACTGTCAAAGAGAAAAAGAGGTTCTAGGGGAGATGGGGAGAATTTTTCTCTAATAGGGATCATTTGAGTTTTTATAAAATTATTTTCAGGCCATATAAAACTGACAATATAAAAATTATTGTGCCATATTTGGCCAAATATTTAATTCATTCATTCCTAATGTTATGGTTGGAACTGCTTTGGTTTTTTAGCCCATAGGTCTGATACCCATGTTTTAGGGTCATGCTAGCATGAATTTAAATCCTCACTATGCTATTAAATGGTTAAAAAACAAACTCGCTGCCAATCCAGCTCTGCTGCCAGATAGGTCAGAGTAGAACTGTTCCTGGCCATTTCCAAGACTAATTGTTAACAGGAGTAGAATGCCTGGTCTTTTTCCTGTGGAGAAGCAGGTGCTTTTGAACTACCACTATAAACAAACATCCACAAATTGGTTAAACCTGAGTAATTTACTTAAATCTGATAGTCTGTTTCTTCAATTAGAAAAAAGGTGATAGTAATCCCTGCTTTACATTAGTGCTGTGTATTCTAGAAAAATTTTGGTTAAAAAACTAAGCATCATAGTTGATATATATTTAGTGTTTGGAAGTAATTTCAATTTTAGGTAATTGGAAGTAATATTCATATGTCACATAAAGTTCAGCAATGCAAAGATTTTTTAATGGAGTGAATTACTTGTGCTGTAGAGTATAATGTTATAAAGGTATGTAGATTAGGGCTAGTGAGTAAGCAACAAGTATAAAACATGGTATTTATAGGCTATAGGCAGGCTCTCTCTCTCTCTCTCTCTCTCTCTCTCTCTCTCTCTCTCTCTCTCTCCATATACATACACACCAAAACACAAGGGGGTAACTCCCTATAAAATATTTTTTTCAAAGTTATGCATTTATTTTTTTTTGTGGGCACCACTGCCTCTCTGGTGGTCGTGGGCGCTACCGAGTGCCTCTCCTGGGAGCCGCCACTGGATTTGAACTGCCAAGCCTGCAGGCTGCAGTCCCGCACTCTACCATTTAGGCCACCGGGGCTCAGCCCTGCATTTATTTTTTTTTACAAAGCAATCATCTCATCTTCAAAGTACTCTCCATTACACTTAATGCATTTGTTACATTTGTGATTCCATTCTTGAAAACATTTTTCACACTCAACTGTTTCGATTACATCTCCCTTGATTTTTTTCTTTGCCACTTCTCCATCATCAAATCACTGTCTTTTATGCCCTATAGCCCCTATTCACAGAAACAAAAAGAAGTCACACAGAGCAAGACCAGGTTAGTCATTTGTGTGGGGCAAGAGAGGCATTTTGTTTTGGTCAAAATTGACACACTGAGATGATTTGCCTGAGCAGTGCATGGTTGTGTTGTCAAAACCAGTCCCCCATCTGCCACAAATCAGACCTTTGTTTTTGCACACTCTTATGTAATCTTTTTAGAATCTCTAAATTTAGAAAGTTGATTAGAAGTCTGATCTGATAGAATGAACTTCAAATTCACTACAAATCGACATTTTCATTCAGTCAAGGAAGATGACCGATGTCCATAATGTGGCTTCTCATCAATTAGCATTTCACCTATTTAAAAAAGAGACATGCACTCACACACTTGAGTTTTCCTATTGTGATATCCTTGTAAGCTGCATTCAAAATTACAACAGTTTCTGTGCCATTTTTCCTGAGCAGCAAACAGAATTTCACAGCCACACACTGTTTTCTTAAATTGGTCCTCCCAAAAAGTGAGGTTTGAGCAAAATTACTTTTACCAAAAAATTCACTGGGACCCAAGAGAATATTCTCAAGTGATGCCACTGGGTGCACTAACTCAGAGTGGGTTGCTCAATGCTCACCTAGAAGGAAAAAGGTATACTACAAAATCTCTGCTCCACTCAGTGCAATTCCATTTTGGGGTGTCTGCCTTATATCATATAGATGCAATATACATGTCATATATATTCTTAAGCACTGGAACAACACATACATTATGGTTTATAGCAAGGCTGTCATGACAATGAAAATACAAAGGGGATTGCAAGATGCACAAGTATCCTGGGGGTTTTCTTGAGAACAGAAAACTATCATGAAAATCTAGGTAAAAGATAAAAAATCCTAAAACCAGAATTGTGACAATGGAAATACAGTGGTAGGGAAAAATCATATGTGGAGAGGAAAAAATCAATAGAATTCTTGGAAGATTAGATTGAATGTGTAAAAAGGAAAAATAGTTTCCATGGTGTCCCTGAATTTTCTGGTTCGGAACAATGATTGCACCATTTACTAAAAAGCAGAAAAGTGTAAGAAATCTTGGATACCATGCTAATTTAATTTTAGACTATCATCGAGTTGATGCCAATTCATAGTGACCCTATAGGACAGGGTAGAATTGCCACTGTGATCACATGTCCAAGACTAATTCTTCACAGGAGTACCAAGCCCCATCTTTCTCCTATGGAGCCGTTAGCTGTGGTTTCAAAGTGCTGATCTTGCTCTTCGCAGCTCCTTACGTAACCACTACACCACCAGCGCTCTCAACTCTCCCTTGAAGGCATGCATAATCTGAATGGAGTAGTCAAGGGTAAGTCTTCTGTAAGGAGATAGCAGAAGTGCATCTGCACTTACCTATGTAGGATTACTTGCCTTTGTCTTGCCTTCTGTCAGATTCATGCTGTTCTTTTCCAAAGCCCGTACTCCAGCCTGAAGTATCACTTGTAAGTTCACACTTGTACGAAGTTGCTTTTAAGGCTTTGAAATTGTATCTGTGTTAACATGGGGAACTACTTCCAAAGTGGCTTCCAAAGGCTGACTTTGGGGGCCCATCCTGCGAACTTCTGCAGAGAACTATTTTACCTCAAATCCACAGGAGATATGTCACCAAGAACTACAGATTCCTGTGCTACATACTTCACATTCAGCTTCAGTAAAGGAAGATACTTCCAACACCAGATTTCAGAGTCTAAAAGTATGAGTATTTTGCCTAATGTTCATTATCAATGTTGGCTTCATTTACGATCTCTTCATAGAAATGCATTGTAATAAATAAAATGCATTAAGGCATTATGAGGTAAATGAATGGACTAATAACACACTGGAAATACTTACTGGTGAAAACACTGAGCTTCAGGAGAAAATGGAGCATTATCCGCCTCCTTTTTGTATAATAGGGAAAAAGCTAAATTTCTCAGAAGAGTGCCACTAATACATCAGGGCCAGTTGATATCGGAAATCCATTGAGGGTTTCTCCTGCAGTGATGGTGTGCTGTTCTAGAATGGGAAGGTACAAAGAGAGTTACTTCCAGTTGAAAAAATTCATTAGCCATTCTATGGAATGAGATCCCCTGTTGGAGAAACAGATAGAACCACTATTGACACACAGATAGAGCCTTAGCTCTAGCAAAATATGCATAGTATAGGGTCTATACATATTCATGTACCCCCTAAGAGTTTGGCTAGTCAGTTGGGCATGCTTACATTTCAGCAAGAATTGGCAGACATAGTCATTTCAATCAGCTAGGGAGAAATTGTATTCCCTTGCCTTTCAGTGAGATTTTTCACTCCATTGGTGCACTGGAAACAATCCTTTGTCTTTCCAATCCGGTTTTCCTCTTAAAATCTAGTACAACAATGCCATCAGAAACCACTATTAATGTTGTGGTTTGTCCAAAGATTGTCCAAAGATATGTATATTCTTTGAGGCCTAAGGCTCTCTACTAATGTACTTTAAATACTGTATCCCCCCCCCAAACAAAGAACTTATGCTCATAAGGATAATTCACGTAAATATTTGAAATAATAAAAATGAGATTGAATCCTATCTTATTTCCACTTAAAAAGTATGACACTATTTTTGCTCTCTAAATATTTATTTTAGATACGTCAATGCCTCTGTTGAAATTGGGAATCCAAACTTTATCTTTTATTTTGTACTGCAACATAGTTACTTACCTATCATAGGATGCAAACAACAACAAAAACCGTGAAGATAAGGATCTGAAACTAGAACTGTATGCTGCCATGAGAATCACCCATTTGGAACATCATAGATGATGGTACTGAGAACCTCATAAATTTGAAAACAGCCACACTTTGAAGCCCAGAGAAATTATGGGTAGCAATATACCTCAATTAATGGATCATGAATGTGGAATAGTGATACTAAAATCTAGATAAGCAGGAGGTAAAATTAGAATGTGTCCACTGGAGAATAATGATTCAGTCATTGGGCTCTGATATAGGAATTTGAACTGGAGCACAGTGATGCAAAACAAAGCAGAGGAATGACCTCATACTGGAAGTACTACATGCATTATAAAGATAAATGATTAAAAAACTATAATCATAAACCTGAACAATTAGTCAATGTACAGGAACTTCACCTGCATGAGGGTAAACTGAAGCTAAGTCTCAAGTATTAAGAAGAAGGACTTAAATCTAGCAGCAGCTCTCCAGGAGCAAGGCTGGGCTTCCTACTCCCACCACGGCAGTGATGCCCCGCACCCTAAAAAAAAGAAAAGAGACTTAAATACATTCTCTTCTGGATAAACTTGATGAAGGAGAAACTGATGGCTGGCAGTGGAAATATGTGAAAGCTAATAATTTAAGACGGACATCAGCAAACGTCTTCTGTGAGAGAAAGCAGAGGCATGTACTGTTATATACACAGTCCTACACCAGTGTAGGTCTATGAATAGATGTTTGCATAGATAAGCAAGTTATGGAAATATACTCTCAAATTTATACAGGTATGGTAGAGGATGTTTGCTTATGTCCCTTTAACTTGGCCGCAAATATAACTATAAATGTATTGGCAAAATTCCTCTGAAAACTTCTTAGCTATACCCAAATACCTTGCGAGAATACCTGATGTGTGTGTACTTCATTAGTTCACTGGACTAATTGTTCTCATATACCTTTTATTTTCATCATTCATCTTTCCTCCCAGCAGGGAAAAACAGTAACTACACCTTAGATGCAGTACATGAACATGGGGGTGCCAGAAATACGAGCTAGATTCAGAAGTGGATGTGTCATGTAGGATATCACTGCTAATGTCAGGTGCAACTTGGCTGAAAGCAGAAGGCACCAGGAAGAAATTTACTTGAGTTCCACTGTATATGCAAAAGCAAGCACTCGACTTTGTGAATCATAACAAACTATGGAAAACATTGCAAGGAATAGGAATTCCAGGATTCTTATTTATGCTCACGTAGAACCTGTCCATGGGCAAAGTGGGGATGAGGGTCATAATCTCAGGGAACACGGAGGTCAGTTGGCATTTCATAGTTCTCAAGGACAATCTTCTGCTGTGGTGAATAGCAGCTGGAAGTTTAAAACTTGCATTTGTGTTGTTAGTTGGCTTCGTGTCAGTTCTGCCTCATAGCATTTTTATGTACAATAGAAGGAAACACTACCCTATCTTGTACCATCCTTGCTCCGTTATTAAGCTTAAGTCCGACTGAGCCCCGGTGGCGTAGTGGTTGTGCGTGGGACTGTGGCCCACTGGGATGGAGGTTCGATTCCAGCTCCACGGAGCAAAGGCTGGGCCTCCTACTCCCACCACCTGAGGGCAGTGATGCCCCCCCCCCAAAAAAAAATAAGCTTAAGTCCACTATAGCAGCGACTGAGTCGCTAGGCCTCTTTGAAGCTTCCTCTTCTTCACTGTCCTTCTACTCTACCAAGTATGATGTCCTCTTCCAGGGATTAGTCTTGCCTGATAAGAAGAGAGAGGAAGTCTCACCATCTTCTTTCCAAGGAATATCGTGGTTACAATTCTTCCAACCCAAAACTATTTGTTTGTTTCCTTTGGCTATCTATAGTGCTTTCAATATTCTTCAGCAGCATCATAATTTAGATAGGTCATTTCTTCTTAGATATTCTATGTGTCTCGTTGTGAGGATTTGGGTTTCCTTACAATGAGTCGTAATCCATATCGAAGACTGAAGTTCTGGATCTTCATAAACAAGAGCTTCAAGTCCTCTTCACTTTCAGCAAGCACAGTTGTTTCATCTGCATATCATAGGTTTTTTTAATAAATTTTCTTCTAATCTCGATGCTCCTTGCCTTCTTCATACAGACCAGTTTCCTGTGTTATTTGCTCATCATACTGATTGATTAACTATGGCGAAATGATATAATTGTGATGCACACATTTCTTCATTTTTGACAGTGCACAATTCCTTTATTTTGTTCCAATGAATTCCAGTTGGCCCATGCACAGTTTCTACATGCACATAATTAAGAATCCTGGAATCCCTATTCTTTGCAATGTTTTCCATGGTTTGTTATGATTCACAAAGTTGAGTGCTTTTGCATATACACTGGAACACAAGTAAAATTTTTTTGGTGCTTTCTGCTTTCAGCCAAGCTGCATCTGACAGTAGCAGTGATATTCTACATGATACATCCACTTCTGAATCCAGCTTGTATTTCTGGCACCCCCCTCTTCACGTACTGCCTCTGAGGTGTAGTTACTGTTTTTCCCTGCTGGGAGGAAAGATGAGTGATGAAAATAAAAGGCAGATGAGAACAATTAGTCCAGTGAACTAATGAACCACATACACATCAGTCTCCATGACTCTGAGATGGGAAGAAATAAATGGTGCCAGGCTACCATTTCCAACTGCTCTGACAAGGATTGCAATAAGTTCTATATAGACAATGTGGAATAAAGTTCAAAATCATAAAACAGACCTTGCTTACTGGTTGTTTGGAACTGGTGAAATCCCTAAAACTATGACCCTTATTCAGCCTTTAGTTCTAAAACTGTACTCACACCTGTGTTAGAGTAATCAACCTGGTTAAGTTTTAGCTCTAGCAGCAACTTCACATAGGCTCAGGCCAAGAATAGTTGACTAGTTAAGATTATAAAGGAAACATTTACCTAAGGGCAAAATACAGAAAGCTATGAAAAAGGATGGAGTGAAAACAGGAAACCCAAGAAGGAAGTGAGGTGAATAAGTTGACAGAATTACAATATATGTATGGAAACAAAATGTATATGATTTGTTGAAAATAAAACTTATGCTGTATTCAGTAAACCGTCTCTCAAATTGCAATATAGTTAAAAAAAGTTGAGTAGTTGTAGTGCAAAAGTAGTCTTTGAAAGCATGTAAACAAATTGTCATGACTGACCTCTAAAAAGGTTCTAAAATATGAAAAATAATAAATGGGCCAGATTTTGACCATGGACCTAGTTTGCCATTTCCTTGTTTAGGAGGTGATCTAATTGGCCCCAGGTGAATAAAAAAGGAACTTTTAACACACGTGAAGCAAAGATTAGACTAAAAATTCCTCTTATATTAAGCAATATATTGTGCTAAGGATCACTCTACCTTGTTTTTTCAATCATCTCAATCCAAGTCTATGAAGTCAATACTGTAAAACAGCTGTTGAGGATTCAGAGTTGAATTGATGTTCTCACTTCTATAGAAGTTAGAACGATATGATTTTTGCATTACAATTGCCTAAAAACATGAGAATAATAAACAAATTAAAAGATATCAAAGTATACCTATATTTCTCCTCCTTTCCTTTCCTTTATTTTCTCAACCAAAGCACAAATGAATCTTTCCTCAAGATATTTATGAGCTTTATGTGCAAATTCTTTATAACATAGCTATTTCCCAGTTCTTTTATGTAGGTAGGAAAATGCTCCCAAAGAAAAAAAATCTTATTGTAAAACTTGAGTAATTCAGGTCAGAAAATAAAGGTAGCAAAGGAAAACCAAGAGATAAATTTAGGTCATTATTCTATTGTACTATCTTGATTGTTGTTGTACTATTGTAGTATCATAGTACTATATTCTGGTTAAACTTACACATGAGAAATATTTTGTAGCCCACAAGGATTTTTAAAGTATTCATTACCTTAAGCTTCCCATCACAAAAGATAATAAACTATGTAGTTAGGACTTAAGAATATATGTTTCTATCACTATCCAGTTTGTGGATAATGTAAACCAAATATTATGGTATTATTCCAGTTGCATTTGCTTCCATTTAGGGGTTAGGACTTCAAAATGGTATAATTTTACAGTAATAGCAATCCTTTCCAGACTTTAAGTGATAATGATCCTTGTGGAAGAAAACCAATTGGGAATTGACAAGGTTGTAAGTAGCCTTCCAACCAAACTGCTGGTATGATATTCAAAAGAGTTGTCAGCATTTCCCCCCAAAGTCTATTTATGAGCAAAAGCCTCTATAAAAATGGCATCCTGGGGTCTCATATTTATTCTCTATCAGTGATTTTGAGATCAAATATCTCAGATTATAGGTTAAAAGATGATTTTCTTGGTCATTCTTATTCTAAGAAATCCCCATTAGATGCAAAGCAAATGTGTAATAAGTATTTCAACCTCCAATATTATCTCTTAGAATGACATTTATGTAGTTCAGGCTTCAAAGAAAACCATGTTGAAGCAGAATATGCAACTACTTCACCAAATTTTCCACCATTTCTCATATGTCTTTCCCCCTTTATTCTAAGTGAAATGACAATCCTGACCCTTTATCGCAGGTAAAATTTTATATATTTTAAATTGCATCTGTAAAGGATCCAAATGTTCTAATAGTATATAATAGAATATTTGTTCCATTACACCCAACCCCTGTAGAATTTTCATTCAATTCAGATTGGACTCATAAGCATAACTGTATATCCAGGTCATTCTTAAACTGTATATCATACATTATAGTAAGAACCTCTAAAAATTCAGTTAATAACGTTATAGTTGAAAGTGGTCATTTTCACTTTTCCAAATGCCTTTCTAAAATATATGAGACCAGGTAATTAATAGCATCAAATAACCATCTGTTTTCTAGTAAAGAGAGCAAGAGAGCTTATTCTTCTTATTGAATTCTTTTAAGTTAATGGGATAAAAGTATATGTGATTCATTGTTGATTTTTACTATGTAAAATGTATTAAAATTGACCCCAAAAACCTGCCTCCCTATAGATGGCGATTCTTTTGATGCATGGATTTTTAAAGTGTGGGTCAGCCATTGCATAGAAAAAGTCAGCTGACAATCCTGAGAAACAAAAACTCAAAAATAAAATAAGAGCTGTCTTTAATAGAGTCACAAAACATAACATATGATATTAGCGTATTCACTTTTCATCATTTCCTAACAAATTAACAAAATACTAGAAGCTTGAAGTAATACCCATTTATTAAATTATATTTCTGCTTTGCAGAAGCCTGGGATCACATGAATGAGTTCTCTGCTCAGGCTTCCATGGGACTGAAATCAAGTATGAGCTAAGCTGACATCTTATTTAGAGGCTCTAGGGAAAAATCTCCCTGCTTAGGTCATTCTTTATATTGGCAGACTTTCTGTGCAATTATATTATTTTGGTATCTTTCGCATCGCTTGTTGTCAGCCAGATGATTCTTCCATTCATAGTACAAAATAATTTGTTTTAGAAGAATTAGTACAAGGTAGATGCCAATGGGATGAAGGTTAAAAATCTATCAAATGTCTGATCTTTCCGGAATATTACACCAATCCACTTTCTCAGACATCAACCACCACTCCTTCCCTTAGTTTTCCTCCTCTCATCTCAGAGTTCTTCAATTCACAGCCACATATCAAAAAGGTGAAACCATCAAGGAAATGGCTCACGAGTCCCAAATTGAAAGTCCACACATCTATCTGGAGGTTCTCCTCATTTATACCAAAATAAGCTGCTGAGTCACCACATTTTGGAAGCTAGTGAATAGGGTTAGACCAGCGGTTCTCAACTCTTTAGAGGGTTTATCTGATTCATAACAGTAGCAACATTATAGTGATGAAGCAGAAACAAAAATAGTTTTATGGTTGGAAGTTCACCACAACGTGAGGTGTTAAAAGGTCAGGACACTGGGAAGGTTGAGAATCACTGGGTTAGATGAGAAGCTGTCAACTCGAGTTTCAAGAACCAGGGGTCGCTTAAGTCAAGCCAGAGTAGGATCCAGAGCAAGAGAATGAACTTTGTCAGATCCTCACCATAGGCCAATATGGTTATCTTAGTCCTAGTCCAATGGTTTCCTTAGAGAAGTAACGAGCATCTGATGGGTATGCATCACTGGGTGACTCGATAGTAGTCTTCTTTCTCAATATCCTTAGTAGGGAAGTATGGGAGTATCACAAACATGTTATCTCACCTACATCTGGGACTTTGATAGACATGTGGTTTTTGCCTTATGTCAAAGACAGGTTGATTACTTCTGTGCATCTTAGGTTATCCAAATCTCCAGTTCTGTGACACCCAGAATCTACTTTGATCAATTAACCTGGCAGTTGGATATTTCTTTATTAAGAGAACAGTGGAAAACCAGAAGTCACTTTCACATAGATATCAAAGATTAAGGCTAATCTAAAAACCATATTCTCACGTAAATAAAGGGTACTGACTCAAATACAGGGTCTTGTGAAATGAGGACTCAAATGGTATTTCCCTTAATTTTGCTTCATGAGCATGACAAATAAATAACTCCAAAATGGGACTATAATCTCAGGTACAGAGACTAGAAACTATAATACAATAGTAAAATACAAAATGTGGGACTATGGCTATAAAGGCCATATCAAGTAATTAACTACATTGTAACTTGTTATGTGGCTTTGCTCATCATCATATTTGCCACATGTTAAATCTTTCTGTTGCTGTAAAAAAGTTCATGGGATTAGTTTACGACCACTGGGATAATTTCCCTATCTTATGGTCAACTTAGGGTCTCTATTTGCACTTGTTCCAAAGAAAAACGCCCCACCCCCCGGCCTCAGAATGCGGAATATATCTAAAAATGTCATAAAGATCACATACAAGTAAAATTTTTGCTAAAGATCATTCAACAATGGTTGCAGCCATCTTTGATAGGGAAATACCAGAAATTAAAGTCCGATGCAGGAGAGGCCCTGGAACAAAGGGTATCATTATTGAAACCAGATGAATTTTGGCTCAAAGCCGAGACTACCAGAAAAATATGCACTTGTAATTTATTGAACATACAATGGCATTCATTTGTGCAAATTACAACCAACTATGTGTAGTATTGAGAAGAGTTATTCCAAAGCACTTCATTATACATATGTGGAATCTGTACATGGATCAGGTGACAGTTTTTCAAACAGAACAAGGAAATATTGTATGGTTTAAAGTCAAGAAAGGTGTGTATCAAGGTTGGATCCTCTTACCATACTTATTCAATCTTTATGCTGATCAAATATTCAGAGAACCTAGGCTATATGCTGAAAATGCAGCACCATGATTGGAGAAAGGCTTTATTAACAACCTGTGATATGCAGATGACACAATTTTGCTTGTAAAAATATAGACGACTTAAAACATTTGTTGATAAATGTAAAGGACTGCAACCTTCAATGTGGACTGCAACTCAATGTAAAGAAAACCAAATTCCGCACAATTTTATTAATAGTTATTGTATGATAGATGGAGAGAATATTTCAGCTTTCAAGAATTCATTTTACTTGGATTCACAATCAATGCTCATGAAAGCAGCAGTGAAGGAAGTAAAGGGCTTATTGAATTTGGAAAATCTGCTACCCAAGATCTTTTAAATTATTGAAGAGCAATTATGTGACTTTGAGGACTGAGACTGACCCAAGTCATGGCATATTCAATTACCCCAAATGCATATGAAAATTGGACATTGAATAAGTAAGGCCAAAGAGTAACCAATGCATGTGGATCATGGTGCTGGCAAAGAATATTGAAAGCACCATGGACTGCCTAATGAATATATCTGTCTTGGGAAAAATGCAGTATTCTGAAGAATTACAGGTGTGATCACCTCTCATATACCTTGGACATGTTATCAAGTGATATTAGACCCCAGAGAAGTACATCATGCTTGGCAAAGCAGAGGGACCATGAAAATGGGAACGACCTTTAGGAGATGGATTAACACAGTGTGATCAAACATAAGAACAATTATGAGGATGACTCAGGACCAGGCTGAGTTTTGTTCTGTTGTACAGGGGGTCCCTATAAGCCAGAACTATCTCAAGGGCACCTAACTACAACCACAAGGCCAACTGTAGGGACAGTTGTAGTTCAGTGGTATATTTTATCCTCCATAGCAATCATACAGCACAGACTAGAATTACTCTTTGGAGTTGATATGAAATTCTTACTGGAGCCTCAACTTTCTCCCTGGAAGTAATTTGTGAATTTGAATCACCACACTTGTAGTTATCAGGGCAACACTTAATCCACTCCATATCAATGTATGAGATCAGGTTTGATTCTTCATACATAGAAACCACCCATCAGTCAATGAGGGTTTGAATATGGCTATCATGCTAAATGGGGTAGAGCAGAGTTTTAGTTTCAGATAGTTTTAGTCAAAAGGATCTAGCAATCTAATTCTGAAAATAAGCCAATGAATACCCTATAGATTGCAATGGTCCAGTCATGGAGATGGTACAGGACTTGGCAGAGTTTTACTTCATGCTTTTACAGATTCTGTGTGTGCGTGCATGTGTTTTCCTTCTCTATAGCTTCTTCATAAGTTATGCTGAGCAGTGTTGAATTAAAAAGTTCTTACTTACAAAAATTGGTGTTTAACATACATGCTAAATCTTTATATAATGGAGTGGTTTAGACCATAATTTTGGAATGGAATAGAGATGAATATATTATACCATGTATTGCCTGTTGTCTCAAATAAATTCCTTTGTTTTTCCAAACTTTGATTTTTTTTTCACTCAAAATACTAGGAATGTCTGTAAACTTCAGTTTTAGCATAAGTATAAGGACTCCATATTGTTTGCAATGTGTTTAGCAAAAACATGGCTATTTCACTCACTCAATTAAATATATTAAAAGTGTTGCAAAACTTTTGAAACACAACTGGTATCATTGTCATAGTCTTTCTTATAATTTGGAAGATCTAGCTATAGAAACTTATATAATTCCAGGGATTTTGTCACTATCCTCTTCAAGATATGATGACATCTGCACCCATAGCAATCCCTTCAGGCAGCAGTTATGATAATGCACTTCAAATTTATCATTAACTGAGGTAAAAACTGCCAAGTCTTTATCCAGAGAAGATGGCAGCTTTGTGCTGTTTAGATGATCTCAGTTCAGTTTTTTTTTACAGCTAAACAGACTCCAAATGATTATTCTTTCTCATAGTATAAAAGAAATTAAGAAACACACACATTTCCATGTTGTAGCAGTGATGTGAATCTAACCACAATATTGAAAAAAAAATGTCTTTCATACTAACTGACAAATTAGAAAAAAATATTTTGCTTGTTTAATACTTGCTTGTTATCAGTGACTCTATGGGGAAATGAATAAGCTAAAGCATAAATTTAACCAAATTTGCATATGACAAAATACAAAAGGCTTCAATATCCAGAGCAATTTGTCTAACTCGAAGTCATACTTATTTACCATTTTCATACCAATATGTGAGCAATCAACTGTTGTATTTTAAATTCCTGGACTAAATATTTTCCATTTTGTGTTATAGATATATAGTAACTTGAGAAATAGAGAAGGGTAATCCTTTATCTATGTCGAGAAATTTAATAATGCAAGATATTTATCATCTCATTAAAATCTGAAATTAAGAAATTATGGATTACTTTATCTTTCTCATTTTTCATGATAATTTTCCTAAGACTGAGGTTTAATAAGAAAGCGCCTGTAACATGCATTTGGAAGTACCAGAGTCTACTATAGTCTTAATTTGCTGATAGACTTTATTTATAACAAAGAGTTACCTATTAATCATCCCACAATTCCTTAGCGGAGGGCTTGTTGCACAGAGAGCTTGAAAGTTGTCAAAAGGCTATCAAAGATGATGCTTCCATGTAATTACATGAAATACAGATGTCCATGCATACATCAGTGTGAAATATTTTTTTAGAAAGTCAATCACTAGTTCTTGGTTAGGAAGTGAGGCACACAGACTATCAACTTATATCTGGGTCATCAGATTAAGGATTTGTTGAATAACAAGAGCACTGAAAACTGTTCCTTGAGATACTCTGAAGACTTAGAAGCAGTTTCAAGCAGTCCCTACGCAGTGGGTTAGCAATCTAATTAAGCACCTAATTTTGAAAATTGAGCCCTTGATGTTATCACTTACTAAGCAGATGGCTGATTGCAAGATGGGATGGGAGGAGGTGGGAATAAGAACTAAAAACTTAATAGAAATTACTTGAAAAGTCACCCAGATAGTATAATCTAACAAAACAAATCAGTTAGCGATGTGATCTAGGACTCTATGCTGACCTTTGAGAGTGATCGTCACTCTAAAACTATATTACTTTGATTAAATACAGATAATTTGAAAAACAGCATGTTTCCAGCATTGTGTAAGTGATTTAGGAAAAATAATTTTTTTGGAGGTTTATCATCAATTCTGATTTTCCTTCTGGAATAATGGTAGGATGGTCTTTTTGGAATTGGCTGCAGCCATATGAGTTAGTTTTGTCATTGAAATAAGAGAAAAAATTACCTGTGTAAATTCCAGAAGGTGGCTTTAAGAGCCAGTGTTCAACTTATCGATATCGTACTCCACTCTGCTACAGCGATGGTCAAAGCCCTGAAATGCAGGGGATTCAGTAGCTTGAGTAAGAAAGATACCTTTATATTTAAGTCACTGAAATATTAGGTTTTTTATTTTTACAGTATAATATGTGAACTTATCCTATTACAAAAAGCATAAAAATCCATTTCTAAATAAAAGGAAAAATTATAAATTCTTTAAGGTGAAGGTCTATTTTTATATGAGAAGGCAATGGACACACTGTCCATCTCTCTTGTTCACCAATGAAAGGAAAACATAATACATGTTAGATGAAAACATAGCCTCCCATATTTGTACCCATAATTATTCTTCACATTTGTATAAATGGATTAGTTCTTCAAGTTTAAATTTTTATTAAATATGTGTATTAGAGGAAGATAGAAAGCATTAAATAGAATCCAGATTAAAATACAGAATATTAACTTAAGAATTCTCCTTAAGTATTGTATCATAGTAGAAGTCAGGCATATGGAAGTGTTGGTGTGTTGATTCTTTTAAGCTGGAAGATTCTAAGGGCAGAAGAATCTATGCCTTGGCTTGTCAACAACTTTTTGTTGTTGCTTTTACATCATGAAATAATTAAGTATACAATATTGACCTCATGTTATGTCTTAAATGAAATCGTGTAAAACTTACTAGAAATCATGTAAAACTTTAGTAGAAATCATGTAAATTTCTACTAAAGCATGATGATTGCTTGACTGTCATGATAATTTTAAATCTGCTTTCCAGTTAGAAAGGCATGTATTTTTCTGAAAACACAATAAGAACTGCAATTGCAAAACCTTTAAAGAGAATTATCTTGATCTATTTGTCTTTAATTAGACTGCCAAATGAAAATAGCATTTTGAAAACTTGTTTGGTGGTCCATGTCTATAACATTTATTGAGTACCTGCTGTGTGCTATAACAGGCAAAAAATTTAAATGCATGTTTCCTTTAACTAAGAATACTAATAGCCTAGTTGTTTAGAAAATTTACTGAATATTATAACTCATCATAATTATTTTTGCCATTGGAAATTATTCAGTATCTCATTAAACTAAAAATTTTAAGTCAGGTCATCAGGTTGGCACTTCATACACCCAGTAGCGCTCACTTGCTAAAAATTCAAGATTAGAACTTTCATACTGAATTCAAGAATCTATACATTCCTATAATTGGTACTGGCAACAATGACATTTCTGAAGTGTGGCAAATAAAAGGAAGGTTATTGTTGAACTTTGCTTTAATTATTTTAACAGACAGCACCCTTGTGTTTCTATTACTTACATGACAACTAGAAAGTGTGTGATCTATACTAGAATGGATCAGACTGTATGGAACATTACCCAGAAAAATTTCAAGGAATTGCATGATATACATAGGTCTAGTCAGACAAGGGATAATGTTCAGAGACGCTGTTGGGGGCAGCAAGTGTTGAGTAAGCAGTTCACTGTCAATGAGTCCATTATGACTGATAGAATGTTCTGAGCCTAAAAGACAGGGGAGAACCACCTCCATGGGTTCCTGAGACAGCAGCTCTTTAAAGGAGTAGAAATCCTCATCTTTGTTTCAATAGCAAGTTTAGGCATGCACATTATAGAATGTATGAAATTAGATGAGTTGAGAAAATATCACTAGCATGTAAATAATTATGGAAGTGGATTCCCATTTTTATCCATTGTAGGCAGATAGATATATCTTATTATTTTTTCTAACTAGCATTTTATTGGTTGTTTTGTGATCAGTACAGACACATCATGAACAATTTGTACACAATTCTTAATGCATGTACCAAAGTCCAAAGTTGGTGCGCAGATGAAATTCATCTCTAAATTCCAGTGACTTTCCAGCTTCAAACCTAGATGCAAATTTTTAATAAGAGATTATCATGTACCATTATCTTCAAATGCTGGTCAATGGATATATCTTAAGTTCCACTAATTCACAATTCATGTTCAATACTTCACTGCATGTAGTAAAGTGATCAGGAAAACTTTACTACAGTGACCAAAGGTGTTACATGCTTCTGACACAAAAACCATCATGACAATGATTTTCAGACACAGTTCTATTAAGAAAACAAATTTGGAAACAATATTTTAAATGTGCATGTCATACAAGTGTATTACAGTGACTCCAAATTGCCATCAAGTATGCCTTTTATCGGGGAATCAAAAACTCCCCCACGGAATGTTATGTTGACATCCAAGACAGTAAAATCTTCCCACCATTTATAATCCCACTATTTTCTGGTTGGACTAAAAAATAGATAATCAGTAAATGATTTCACATCTTAATAAAAGCATTTACACTTTAGAAAAATGAGATAAATTTTGATTCCCTACTACTTAACAGTGTTTCTAGAGCGTCTAAAAAACTCGCATTTACAAAATAGTTGATAGAATTATTCCTCTGGATTGGACAAGAAGGGAGATAACAGGGCCCACTGATAGATATGACAAACATTCATCAGACTGGACTTTGTTTCTCCTGCCTCATCAGAGGTTGAACCCTCCTTGTTTGTCTTTTCTCCATTTACATCAGTGAAATCTTCTTTTGTTTCTGGGTTAGCTACTTCAGCTTGCCTACACTTTAACCACTTCTCCCTTTTGCATTGCACTTTTTTATCTGAATATTTATTCTGTCCTGTTGTCTTTTTTGGGTTCTTCTCTATGTTTCCAGGCACAGGTTTCACTGACAATCTCACGGATCTCCTCTGGCTCCTCCTTCACTGCCCCTTCAGCAGTTCTGGCCTTCCTTTAGGGTGACTTGGCTATTGGGGGTGTGCGTTCAGGATGCCATCAGAGCAAGGGGCACCTAGAGCTTTCTTGAAGCTGGATTGGCTGCCGCTGCCACTCTGCCCACCCCTCAAGATATTAGGACCTGCCAATCTTATCACTCTTATAAGAATAAGAATTGACTCCTATAGTTACTTATGAAGCACTAGTTCCATGATGTGTATGTCAATGTGGGTGTTGTAGTTTCTGTGATAATGGAAGCTATGTTACTGGAATTCAAATATCAGCAAGGTCACCCAAGGTGATCCTTTTTTCAGCAAGGGCAGTGTTTGCAAACTAAGACAGAAATATGAAGAAGAAATAGGTTGTCCATTTCATAGGAATTAGATACAATACCCGAAGATGAGTCCCACAGGTTGGAAGGCACTCAAAAGATGACTGAGAAAGAGGAGGCTTCTTAAAGTGAAATTGACCATAACTATGTGGATGAAGTAAAGCCTTCCAGTCCTTCATTTGCCAATGGGTCATGACTCAAAATGAGAAGAAACATCTGCAAAAAGCTATTAATAATTGGAACTTAGAACACACAAAGTATAAATATAGAAAAATGGTAGTCATCAAAATTGAAACAGATTGCATAAGGATTGGTATTCTAGACATTATTGATCTGAAATGAAATGTTATTGCCAATTATGAAGCTGCCTTATTGTTTACTATGGTGGGATGACAAAATCAAAGGGAATGTTGTGGTAATTATATAACCGTTTGTCAATTTGAGAGAATTAAGAATGAAGGAATGGAGTATAGCCTGTCAAAGAGATCATAGTTAATGAGGACTCTGTGTGGGCATGGCTTTTCTTGAGGATTCTGGGAACTCCTGTATTTGTGCTTGGAGGTGGGAAACATACTCTCTTTCAGTTCACCACCTGGGAGACATTGCAGCTGACAAAATGCTTGTAGCTGTGCTACTGCCTTAAGCTAGACATGGAGACCCCTGACAGTGGTGAGATATCTAAAATGCCATTGAATCCACAAGACGAAGACTCAACTATGAAGAAGAAATAGGTTGCCCATTTCATAGGTCTGTGATCTTCCTAAATTCAGAGTCATTGCACGTGTTTTGTGAGTTTGAAGAGGATTATATAGATTGGTATTGGATATATGGGCTATTATTGAACTTGTGGACTTAATCTGGACTGGGCTGGGTTGTTTTCTTTTTTGTTGTTGTTTTTTCTTTTGTGGACATCACTGCCTCTGGGCATTGGGCGCTACCCAGTGCAGCTCCTGAGAGCCACTGCTGGATTTGAACGGCAAAGCCCGCGGGCTGCAGTCCTGCACTCAATCACTTACGCCACAGGGGCTCAGCCCTGGGATGTTTTCTTAATACACACTTAGTCTTTATATAAAGCTCTTTCTTATACACACATGAGTGTCTGAGTTTGTTTCTCTACTCCACCCGGACTAGCACAAACGCCCTTACATTCATTGTCAAAAGGAGCATTTCAAGATATATTATCCAGTACAATGATGTCTATAATAAAATAATATCTGTCTGCAAAAAAACAAATCCAAATACTATATCGAACTATATTTTCAAATTACTCACCATATATGAAACTAGTGCTGAAGATATTGAAGAATTTTAGCAAGGTCTTAAGTCTCAAGTTGATCCAACATGCAAGAAGCATACATGGAAAAAGTATTGGTAATTGGAATGTAAAAGTTAAAAGCAAAAATTAAAAATAGGAGAAAATATGGAATTGGTGATGGAAACAAAGCTGAGATAACATGATGCAATTTTGCAAGAACAATAACTTCTCCATTTGCCTTTTTAAAACAACATAGTAACAATACAAATGAACTTCACCAGACAGCACACACACACAAATATGTGGGTAAAGTCGATAGAGAAGCTACATATCAATAACCAAATTGAGGCTAGGAGTTGATGGCAAAACAAGCCATCAAATGCTAATAAGCAAATTATAGTTGAAGTAGAGGAAAATTAAAACAAATCCATTAGAGGCAATATATGACCTTGAGTTTGTTGTTAGATGCCCCCAAATCAGTTTCAATCATAGCAAACCTGTGTACAATAAAACAAAGCATTTTTAGTTCTATAGCATCATCACAATTGTTGCAGCCACTGTATCAATGCATTTTGTTTAATATCTTCCACTTTTTCAATACCCATGAATTTAGAAAATCTTTGGAAAGATTACATGCAAAATATATGAGTAGAGGTCTCATCATCCTTGTTTCTAAAGAATATTCTGCCTATAATCTTTTCAAAATTGCTCTTTTGACAGTCCATGGAATTTTCAATATTCATCTCCAGAATGCTTTAAATGTACTGTAACTTCCTTGATATTCCTTATTCATAGACCAGTTTTTCTACATATATGTGGTGATGGAAAACACCATTGTGTTGGTCAGGGCACTTTAGTTCTCAAAATGACATCCTTGCATTTGAACACTTTTAAGAAGTCGCACGTTGCAGGTTGACTTAGACCCATACATCCTTTGATTTCTTGACTACTTCCATGCGCATTGGTTTTGGACCCAGGTCAGTTGAAATCCTTAAACTTTCAATCTTTACCTCTGTTATCATGGTGTTACTTGTTGGTTCAGTTGTGAGTATTTGGGTTTTCTTTATATTGAGTTGTCATTCATCTTGAAGACTATACTCCTTGATATTAATCAGCAAGTACTTCAAGTGTGTTATATGCATATCATAAGTTGTTATAATCTGGCGGCTCCCTGTCAATATATGGAAATCTTTTATTTTATGTGATAACATTAATATTGCCATATAATTTGCACATTCTGTTGGGTCACCTTTCTTTGGAAAGAACACAAATATGGAGCTTTTCTAGTCCATTGGTGAGGTAGCTGTCTTCCTAATTTTACTGGCAACAGAGAATGAGTGATTCCATTGCTTCATCAGTGTGTTGAAATATGTTGATGGGTATTCCATCAATTATCAAAGATTTCTTTTTGGCTAATAACTTCATGGTTCTTGGAATTCTTCATTAAATATTATTGATTCTTATTCATATGATATCTCTTAAAAATTGAATGTCAACTGACATTTGGGGGTACAACAACTATATATTCTTTACAACTTTTTTTGATTCTTACTGAACTGTTGAATATTTTCCCATAGAATTTATATTATTCCAACTCAAGGCTTGAAATATTATTTTTACTTCAGTTTAAACTGTGCTGAGTGTATTCTTTCTGAACTTAATAAATACATCCTTAATTTTGAGAACATTTCAAGAATATTTTTGACTCAATAGGTACTAATGACGGAAGACCTGTCAAGTTGTGGGATGTCAATAATATCAAACATGAAAAATAGATAAATACAATCGATCATGGGGTCAGAACTCTTTATGATGTCCAGCTGTGCTTATGTTTGGTGGGTGCCTTCTGCCTCCACAATGCCCCCCCTCCCCAAGAAATGGGCTTAGGCCAGGGGCTTAGCAGAAGAAAGAGAGGATTGTCGAAGACAACATTTTTGGAATAAAGAATAAGAAAGGAGCAAAGTAACAGAAGTTTAGCTGTTATTCATCAAGTAAAGTCTGTCTAACAAAATCCATGACACAAAATGAAGCTGAAGAGTAATTGAAGAAAGAATAACAGGAGCTAAATGAAGTATGCAAACTTGTTGCTGCTCAAAAAATTAGTAAAGGGAAGATCCCAAATCTATGGTATGTGCATTCTTCATGTAAGGACAGTGCACTAAAGGAGTTAAGTGTAAGTTTTTTCATGACTGCCCTCTGGAGACAAAAAGTGAAAAGTTAAGTGCTTACACTGACACAAGAGATGAAGATCTCAAAAAGAAACCCTGATAAATGGGAGGAGGAAACACTGGAAGAAGTAGAAAGCAAGAAGCATGAGAATGCAGAAAAGAGAAAATGAACACACAACTAGGGTACAACCATTTCCTTGAAACTGTTGGAAGCTAGGATGACTGGTTCAGTGTATGCCTGGGAGAGGGAGGTATGTTTATATATCACAAGGCACTTCCCCATGGATTTGTGTTGAAAAAAGATAAAAGGAAAGAAGAGAACAAAGGTGAGATTTCATTAGAAGATATCATTGGAACATGGTGTGCTGCCCTAAGTCCAAATGTTATCCAAATCACCCTGAAATCTTTCTTGCATGGAAAAAAAATGAAAAGGTAAGAAAAGATTGATAAAGTTGAGCAAGATATGGAAAGAAGAAAAGCAGACTTCAAAGTAAGGAAAGCACTAGTGGTCAGTGGCCATAAGGTGTTTGAAATTTGTCCTGAAATGTTTGATGATGACGATGATGAAGGAGATGTTATCCGTGACACCAAAGGAATAGGTGGTGACAAAGTTGATAATTCTATGAAAGTAAAAGCCTGTAAATTCAAAGAGATGAAGATAAGGCAGGTATTATAGTAGCCAGTCTTGAAAGAATCAGCACTTATATTTCAGAAAAGGGTGAAAATAAACTAAGTGAAGCTTTCAGAGTTAGGGCAGAAAATGTGTACAGATGTGACTTAGAAGAGGATAATGAAGCAGAGGCAAAGGAAAATGAAGCCATTAATGCTATTCCTGTTGATGAAGGCTTTTTTCCCAGGGGAAGATGGAAGATTTGGATGAACTTGAAGAATTAAACACATCTGATTTAGAAGAATAACACCACAAAAGGTGAACAATGAAGTCCGTCCAGAATGAGTTGAAAATAACTATATTTCAATAGGTACCACCTTGCTCCTCCTTCCCCCGCCACCTTACCCTTACCCTCATAGTATCAATACTCCCTTTACTGTTCTTGAGGGGTTGATCTCTCCTGGATTCATTATGTCAAGGACCAGTGTACATGCTCTGGACTACCAAGATTTGTAAGGTAGAACTAGGGTCATGGTAGTTGACTGGAAGCATTAAAAAACTACAGGGATGCCGTGCTATACTTCACCCTAGCTGATTCATCCTGTTCTTCTGAGATTTTTGTGAGGAAATGTTCAATTTTTTATGGAACGACTTTGGGTTTGCACTCTGGATCTCCTTAGTCACATCATTATGATTGTTTGTTTGGAGTCTTCTGATGCCTGATATCCAAACATTTCGACATTTTGTGATCACACAGGCTGGTCTGCTTCTATCCTGTGTTTTTTTTTTTTGCTTCCCTCCGAGATGTCTACTTGTTCAACTTCAAGACTACTAAGACTCCAGACCCTATAGCTTTTGATAGCTGGGTACTATCCACTTTTTTCACCACATTTGCTAACTCACCTATTACGTTTTCAGCTATCGTGTTGGGATGATGTGCATCACAAAATGCCAAGTTATTAGAACAAAGTGTTCTTGAGTGAGGGATGACTTGAGTAGAGGCCTAATATCCATTTGATACCTTGATATTTAATATATAGAAACCTATAAACATAATTATATCCCTATTATTATATATTAAAATATTAACAAACATACATGTGCATATTTATTCCTCTATAAATGCCTGTTTGCTTTCTATTTCTTTCATCTATTTCCTTTTACTCACCTCCTGTCACATTAACATGCTCAAACTTCATTTGACTCTCAATAATTCCTCCAGCTACATTGCACTCGATCAAACCCCACCAGGTGTTCTACACCCTCTTTACCATAGATTCTATTTCTCTTGCTGTTCCCTTTTACCTTAGTATTTTGACTGCCCTCTTCCTCTGCCCCACCTCCTTCTCTTTCATGTCTTCCTCATCCTTCTCTTTCATGTCTTCCTCATAGCCATCAGTCCTGATATTTTCTCAGACATTTTTTTGGGGGGAACATCATTGCCCTCTGGTGATGGT
This sequence comes from Nesogale talazaci, assembly GCA_004026705.1. Taxonomy (NCBI): domain Eukaryota; kingdom Metazoa; phylum Chordata; class Mammalia; order Afrosoricida; family Tenrecidae; genus Nesogale; species Nesogale talazaci. The sequence goes on along the minus strand of PVJH01014702.1, from coordinate 10,478 downwards.
GGGAGCTACCCATCGCTGCTCCTCAGAGCTGCCACTGGATTTGAAACGCCAAGCCCACAGGCCGCAGTCCCGCACTCAACCACTTACACCATCAGAGCTAAATCCTTTCTCAGACATTTTTTTCCTGCCTATCTTATATAGATAGACATAAAAACAAAACAGGACAAAACACGTCTGTCTGCTGACCCTTCGGAATGGGTCTGATGAGGTGCTAAACCTGGCCCCCAAGTCAGAATCCTATTTTCGGGATTCTTTGGGGATGTGTTTGCTTTACTCCTCTTGCTGCTCTGTTGTGATCCCTTCAATTTTTCCCCTGTGTGATAAGTTCAGACTGGGCACAATTTCTGCACTTTTTCTTCAATGTTGTACCCCATAATGCTATGCCTCAGGGAGGGGGGAAATCATGACTCCTGGTGTGACTGACCCTATAGTCCTTTCTCTGCATTGGTTGCAAGAGGGACAACTGCAGAAACGTGGGTGAAGGTACATAGGGGATGGTGTAAGATGTGACAATAATAAAAAAAATTATTTTATCAACCATTCGTGAGGGTGAGAGGGTGGGTAAGGGAGGGAAAAAAAAGAGGAGCTTATACCAAGGGCTCAAATAGAAAAAAAGTCTTTTGAAAATGATGATGGAAACATGTACAAATGTACATGATACAATTGATGTATGGGTTGTTATAAGAGCTGTAAGAGCCCCCAATACAATTATTTATAAAAAACTAAAGCAAGAAATCACAACATTGATTATTACACCCATAATTCTTCAACAGAATATGTTCATTTACCATGGTGATTATGGAAAGCTAACTCTCTTTTAGAAAAAAAAGAAAGAAAAGAAAAAGAAATCTTCTCCCTTGACCTTCTCTCTTGCTTTTGACTACATTCCATAGTAAGTTCAGATTAGTTCATAGTAAATTGAAATATGATAGTCATTTCAGAAACTGGTTGATGATTTTGACTGTCCACTCATATAAAAGGAGAAACTGCTTTTTCAACTTTTTTGTTTTTATTGGGCATGTGGTATTACCAGAAACAAGATAAATAAAAATATAAAACATTTTCATTTAATGCTGTTGTTAAGTGATTTCATTTTCTTTATATTTATACATTAAAGAGACTGTCTAAAATATGAACACTGTATTTCATAACAAGAATCATTTATGCTGAGTCAGTTTTGTGTCATCTTTGCATAATTGGATGAATATTTGAGATCAACCTTCTTTGATCTGAGAGGATCAGCTGTGATAACTTGTGTTAACCCTTTAATTTGTTTTCCTTCCTTTTTGCCAATAAAGTTGTAAAAAAAGACTATCAGAGTAAAATCAAAACGTAAAAATTACTGAAAGGAGAGCAAGAGAGAAATGATCAAAGTGTATGTCAAGAAAGTCTGTGAAAATTGATCTTGACTTTAGAATTATGTAAACAAATGAAATAAATGAGTCAGTGAAAAATCAGAGGATGCAATAACAGAGCAATCTTGGAAGAAAACTTCCCCAGCTTAATGAATGAAAACCATGCAACCATTCAGGAGGCTGAAAGAACACTAGCTAGATTCAATTCCAAGAAGAAGTCACCAAGACACATAATAGTTCCACTATCCAACTTTGAGGAAAAGGAGAAAATCATGAGAGCAGCGAGGGAAAATCAAGCAATCACATATAAAGACTCCCAAATAAGAATATGCTCAGGCCTATCAGTGGACACAATAAAGAAGAGAGAATGGAGTAACATAGTTCAAAAATTGAAGGGAAATAACCCAAACCCAAGAATTTTCTACCCAGCAAAATTATCTATCAAGCTAGGTGGAGAAGTAAGAGTTTTCCCAGACAAGGAAAAGCTCAAAGAATACATTAGAGGAAACCCAGCACTAATAAAGATCCTTGCTGACCAGTATGAGCAGAAGAACAGCATTCATTAAGCATAAAAAAGAGATCACCATATAGAATAACTCACCCAGAGGGCAACCAAGAGAAAATAGCTTCGAAAAATAGGAATGGTTTAAGGGTGAAAGAAATCAAGGATGACCATCCCTCACACCTATATGCACAGCACACTTAAAAGAAAGGGATGTAGGGAAACACCCAACACAAAAGATATAAGATGGTATCATATATTCCACAGATGGAGATAATACCACTTAATATCAATGGACTAAATTCAGGAATCAAAAGACTGGCTTAGAAAATACAACCCTTCCATCTGCTGCCTACAGGAGACACATCTCAAAACTACAGAGAAAAAATTGGCTGAGAATCAAAGGCTGGAAAAAGGCATGCCAAGCAAACAATTCAAAAAAAAGCAGGGGTAGTAATCTTAAACTCGGATAAAATTGACTTTAAAGTGCAAACCACAAAAAAGAAATAAGGAGAGGTACCACATAATGCCCAAGGGAAGGGTATACAATGAACCAATAAGTATTTTAAACATATATTCCCGGAATAAGAGACCCACTGAATACATAAACCAAACACTGCAGAAGATGAAAAAAGAAAGCACAGCACCAAAAATTATAGGGGGTGACGTCAATACACCATTTTCTGAGAAAGACAGATCACAGGGAAAAATATTGAACAAGGAAGCCAGAGATCTAAATACTAAAATCAGACAACTTGACTTGATAGAGCTACAGAGTTTTTCATCCAAATACCAAAAAAATCACATTCTTTTCAAGCCCACATGGCACATATTCAAAGTTAGAGCACATGCTGGGTCATAAGATAAATCTACATAAATTTAAGAACATTGACATCATACAGAACTCTCTATCTCAGACCACTGTGCCATAAAGTTGGAAGTCAACAAAAGGAAGATAAAGAAAGCAAGAGCAAAGAATTGGAAAATGAATAACTCTCTATTGATCTGTACTTGTCCAGATCAGAGATTAAATTAGTAAATTTCTAGAAACCAATGAGAATGAAGGCATGATGTATGGGTCACAGCAAAGGCAGTTATCAGAGGGAATTTCATAGCAATGCATGCACACCTGAAAAAGGAAGAGTATCTCATAACTGATATGATGACAAAAAAGTTTCCAACTAGGACAGAGTCAGAAAGACAATCCCACTAATAGTAATAGAAAAGAAATAATAAAATTCAGGGCTGAGATTCAGGAGAGGTAAAATAAGAAAACAATGGGGGAAATTTTTGCTGCTAAAAGTTGGTTCTTTGAAAGGATTAACAAAATTGACAAATGGCTGGCAGATGTAACCATAGAAATGAGGGAACAAATTTCAATAGCAAGATTGAGTGATGAAAGAGAAGACATTACAAGTGACCCTAATGAAATCAAAAGAATAATTACACATTACTGTGAATGACTGTACTCACTGAATTCAACAATGTGGAAGACATGGAAAAATTCTTAGAAAAGCAGTCCCTATCTAGACTATCCCCTATCTAGACATCAAGAATCTCAACAAACATACAGCTATAGAAGAAATAGACACGTTTATCAAGGGATTACAAACAAAAAAATTTCCCTGGACCAGATAGTTTACAGAATTCTAGCAAGCACTCAGGTACTTGCCTGGGGGAAGGAAGAAGTGAAACTATCGTTATTGGCAGATGATTTGATTATATATATGGAAAATCCCCAAAGCTCCACAAGGTGAGTCCGGGAAGCAACAGAGGAGTATGATACAGTGGCAGGATACCAGATCAACAATCAGAAGCTGATCGGATTGGTATGCACATTGGATAAGACCACAGAAGAGGAGATAAAAAGGTGTTACCTTTCAAAATAGACAAAAATGCAATATCTAGGGCTATAAAAGAACAAAAGATCTATTTGAGGAAGATTAAAGAACAGTATTACAAGAAATGAGGAGTAGCCTCAACAAATGAAAGAATATCCAATTCTAGTGGATCAGAAGACTCACTATATTAAAGATGTCAGTACTACCCAAGGCACTATATAATGTTAATGCATTTCCAATACAATTATTCTCATCTTTCTTCAAAGAAATGGAAAAAATATTGCTTCCAACTTCATATGGAGAGGAAACATGCCCAGAATTAACAGAGAACTCCTCAAGAAGGACACAATGAGAGGGCCTGCTTTAACTGATTTTAGCACTTGTCATGCAGTCACAGTGGTCAAAACAGCATGGTAATGGCATAATGATAGATACTCAGACCAACAGAAAAGAACTGAAAACCCAGATTAAAAAACAACATCACCATACAGACCCCCCCCCAAATATCAAATGGGAAGCAGATACCCACTTCAGCAGTGGTGTTGGAAAAATGGATATCTACCTGTAGAAAAATGAAGCTAGACCCTTACCTCATACCATGCTCAAGAATAAACTCAAGGTGGATCACAGTCCTCAAAGTAAAACCTCAAAATATTAGGTCCACTGATGAGGGAATTGGGACCAACCTGAGAACTTTGGTGCAGGGAATTCATAAGCTATGAGAAATTGGGAAGGACACAAACACAGAGGAGGCACAAATTGACAAGTCAAATATACTTAAGATAAAAAAACTGTATACATCAAAAAAAAAATCAACAGGAGGGTAATAAGGGAGCCCACAGACTGGGAAAAGACATTTAGCATTGACAAATCAGATAAAACCTTATTAATAAATTTTATAATACTCTGATGGCTTCCAAAAAGAACAAAACTAACTACTCACTGAGGAAGTAAGCAAAGGACCTGAACAGAAGTTTCACAGAGGCAGAAGCACGAATGACCATTAAACATATGAAAAAATGTTCCTAATCATTAGCCATAAGAGAAATGCAAATCAAAACAGCTATTAGATAAAACCTAACACCCTCAAGGATAGCCCAATTCAAAAAATCAAAAATCAGCAAGTGTTGGAAGGGCTGTGGAGAGACAGGAACACTTATCCACTGTTGGTGACCTGTAGGTATGTAGAGTGACTATGAAAATTTATTTGGCAATATCTAAAACAAATGGAAACTGAGCTACCATATGACCCAGAAAGCCCTCTACTGGGCAAATGCTCAGAAATGGCAAGAAACCAATCATGGTCAGACATCAGTGCTACAGTGTTCATCACACCACAGTTTATAATTGCAAGGAGTTGGAAGCATTTCAAATTTCCATCAACTGACAGATGGATTAAAAAGTTGTCGTACATACATACAATGGAGTACTAGGAAACGCTGAAAAGCAGTAATGGAAGCATAAAGCATTTCACCGCATGGGAAGAACTGGAGAAAGTCATGCTACATGAATTAAGCCAAGCGTAAAAGAGCATGTACACCGTGAGTTCACTTAGATAAGCATAAAAGTGCAAAAAGGGCATAGGGAAAAAGTTATTGCCTACAGAAATTCCTGGGAGGAGACCCAGGAAGTAAGGCAGGGGCCAGACCAAATCCAGAACAACATATGGTAGCCAACTCGGGGAAGGAGGGTTGGCGATGTGTAGAGAGGGGATGATGTACTAACCCACCCAAGGGGAGCATATTGCTTATAAATCCATAAGGAAAGGGGGACCAAATTTAAACCAAGTCTTCCAGGATGTGAATACAGCATGGTGACATGAAGCCGGGAGCTAGTGGAGGGGCCTGAGGGCCCAAACCCAGTTATGGACAGCCAGCTCTCCTCCCAGGCCAGTTGCTTTGGCAGACAGAACTGAAGCTGCAGCTTGGGCAGTGGAACATTCCTGACAAGAGCACATGAGGACACATGAAGGAGGAGGAAGAGAGAATGAAGTGCTTCCTGGCCCACTGAGCCTTGAGGATGATATCCTCACTCAGACCAGCTAATGCACACAGAGGACCATTTGGCCAGCCCCACTATGAAACATGGTGTCCCTCGCTGACCCAAGGTCCCATGAGAATAACAATGGACAAGTAGGGTTGGGATTGTACCCTGTCTGACACCACCACACCATGGCAAAACACTAAGCACGTGCTGTAGAGCATGGAGCTCCTGGGAGAGTGTCAAGTATATACTTTGGGGCCAGGGTGTGGCTTCCCATTAGAGACACTCCTGGAGGTCATCGAACAGAACTTGAATTGTTATAGGTTTCAATTTTTATTTTCTTCATAATCTTGGGATGCCTTTTTTTGGGTACAAAACGTTATTGCTGTATCTCTATGTAGATAAAATAGGCTGGAGGAGAAAGCAATAGTACTGATAGTTCCGGGGAAACATGGCAGGGGGGGAAAGAAGGTGGTGTTGACCCTCCCAGCAATAGAGGAACAAGTGATTCAAAGACAGTGACAGAGTGGGTATGAGAGGCCTGATAGGGATTGATCAGGAGTAATGTACCAGAGAGAAATTGTTGGGGCCCAAATGGAGGTTGAGCATGGTAATGGAGCAGGAGGGAAGTAGAAGTAAATGGGGGAGATAAGGGGCGTTTATAGAGTTCTAGATGCAGACATGTACATAGGTGAATATATTTATGTATGATAATGGGGAAATAGATCTATGTGCATTTACTTATATGGTTAGTATTAAGACAGCAAATGAGCATTGGACTTTCACTCAAGTATTTCCTCAGTGCAAGAACACTTTGTTTCATTAAATTGGCATGCCATGATGTTCATCTTCCCAACACCATCACTGAAGACAAATGTGTGCATAAGCAAAGGTGGTGAAGGAAGCTTATGGTGCCTGGCTATCAAAATATGTAGTGTCTGGGATCTTAAAGGCTTGAAAGTAAGCAAGTGGCGAACTATCTCAGAAGCAACAAAGCACATATGGAAGAAGCACACAAGTCTGTATGACCATGAGGTGTCAAAGGGATCAGGTATCAGACAACAAAGAACTAAAATTTTTACCATTATAAATGAGGGCATGTACAGTTTGGGGACCCAAAGTCCATCAATAGGTGAAGCAACATCCCCTCACAGAGGAGTCAGAGGGAGGAGACGAGCCAGTCAGGGTAGAGTGTAGCAAAAATGAAGCATGCAAGTTTCCTCTATTTCTTACATGTTTCCACCCCCTCACTATCATGATCCCAATTCTACCTTACAAATCTGGCTAGACCAGGGGATGTACATTGGTACAGATAGGAGATGGAAACATGGGGAATTCAGGACAGATGATCCCTTAAGGACGAATGGTGAGAGTGGTGATTCTAGAAGGGTGGAGTAGAGAGGGGGTACCAACTGCAGGAATCTACAATGACTTCCTCCCTGGGGTAATTGCAGTAGTGAAGTGGGTGAAGGGACAAATATATGACAAATTAATGATAATTTGTAAATCATTAAGGATTCTTGGTTGATGGGGAGTGGAGAGGGAGGGGAAATATGGGAAGCTAATGCTAAGGGACTAGGTAGAGGGAGGATGTTGTGAGAACAATGAAAGCAAGCAGTGTACAAATGTGGTCTGTATATAGTGGATGTATGTATTGATCATGATAAGAGTTGTATGAAGCCCCAGTAAAATGATGGTTTTGTAAATCAGAGCACAGCTCTAGAAGAAAAACAAAGTCCAATACAAATGTGCAAGAGATGGACATAGGAAGATGGCTTCCAGATAACAAGCATGGCAGATCTCTTCAACAAGTATGGTAGGGATTCCACTAAGAGGGCTCTTCTGCACTGCCCCCAAATGAGAAAATTATATTTAAAGCTAAGTGCATAAAAGTTCCTTAAAATTATAAATCAAGAACCCCTGCCAGATTCCTCTTTAGCAATAACCATGGGCACAAATTGCTTCTCTGCTGGTTCCCCTTCCCCAACAAGCCAAACATTTTACCACAACATCTTCTGGAGCATACATGCAAAATTTCTTAACAAAATTATGGCATGCAAAATCCAACAACATACCCAAAACAATAATTTATAATCAACAACAACATACCAAAATAACAATTCATCATCAACAAGGAGTGTTTATGCTAGGGATGTTAGAATAGTTAAATATTCAAAAAACAGTCAACTTAATCCAGCACATAAACTTAGAGATTAAGAAACACACAACAATATCAATAAATGAAGAAAATCATCTGATTATATCCAACATTCATTAGTAAAGACAAAAAAGTCAATAAAATAGGAAATATGGGAAATTTCTCAGAAAATTACAAAGGGTATGTGCACAAATCCAACACCAATATCACACTAAGTGGGGGAAAACTAAAAACATTTCCCCTGTGAAAGAAACTGTACAAGAATGATCCCTGTCTCTACTGTCATTCAGCATAGTATTGGAAATCCTAATCAAAACCATTACACAATAGAAAGAAATCAAACACATAAAATTAGACAAACACAATGTGAAACTCTTGCTATATTCAGATGATTTTATTTTGTATAGCGAGTACCCCGATATTCTACAAAAAACTATGGAAACTACTGAGGGTGATCGTAAAGTAATAAAAGATTAACAGTAATAAAATATTAATAAAACAGAAAATAATTGGATTCCTATACACAATTGAAGAGAGCTCCAAGACAGACATAAAAAAATGGCATTTACAATAGCCTCACAAGAGATGAATACCACAGGAATAAGACTAACCAAAGAAGCAAGAGATTTGTACAAAGAAAACTACAAAAAATAATTACAAGAATCCAAAAAAAATGAAAGAATATCACATGTTCACGAATAGGAATATCTACAAATAAAATGCAATTCCAATACAAATCCCAAATTAATTCTTTAAAGGAATTGAAAAACTAATTACAAACTCGATGTAGAAATAGAACAGGCTTAGCATAAGTGAAGAACTTCTCGAAAAGAACAAAAGAGGAGGCATTGCACTACTAGAACTAAAAGCCTATTACACCACCCTAGTTGTCCAAACAACCTTATACTTGTACAATGATAGATATCTAAGCTGATAGGCTAGAATAGATAATGTACAAATAAAAGTATGCATCCACGGGGCCTTTTACAAAGGACCAAAAAAGTATATGGTAAAGGACACCCTCTTCAACAAATTGTGGTGGAAAAATTAAAGTGGACTCATACCTCATGGAATGCTGAAAAACAAATTTTCTATAAATTAGAGACCTAAAAGTACACTGTTGAACTGTAAGAATCATCTATGATAAAATCAGGACAAACTTAGGGACTCTATTGTAGGATATACACATCCTACTGAAGGTAATAAAAGTACATATTATGGAAGACAAAAAGAATGTCTGAGACGTATTAAAAATAAAACACTTCTACTATCGAAAGAGTAAAAGGAAAGCTGACAGAAAGGGGAAAAAACCTTTAGCAAGAGCACAAACTAATAACTAATACCAAGAGAATTCTGAAACATCTCAATTCAAAAAAACCCAAATACTTCATCTAAAAGATGATGGTATGAGAATAAACAATTGATCAGAGAAAGCACTGGGATGGTTAACAAACACATGAGGAAATGCTCCTGATAACGAGTTATCCAGAAGATACAAATAAAAACAAAGATGAGCTATCATCTTTCACACACACACACACACATACACACAATAATCCAATTTAATAAACAGAGAAAAACAGATTCTGGGAAGAATGAGGAGAGACCAAAATTCTTAGACACTGCTGGTAGACTTGCAAATATGTACATCCATTGTAGAAAACAGTAGGCGACTATAGAAACAACCAGAAGTAGAAATTCCAGATGGCCCAGTAAGATATCTGATGGTACTACACTTCAAAAAAGTAAGAGACGGAACATGAGCAAAGGTATTTTCTCATTTTCTCTCTCTCTCATTTTCATTTCAGCACAGTTCACAATAACAAGAGTTTGGAAACAGGCCAGATGCCTATCAGTAGAAGAATGTATAAAGAAACTATGATCCATGAACATAATGGAATATTATGCATCCCAAAAAACAGTGACAAATCCATGATACACCTCCTGTCCTGGATGGACCTGGAAACCGTTATGTTTAGAGTAGTTAGTAAATCACAGAGGGATGTGAGCATGACTATAAGGAAAGTACTAAGAGGAAGACAGGCTTCTGCTCTCCAACCGTGTCATTTTCTCATATAGTCTTCTAAGCAACAAGGTAGTGAACCTGCCTGTTGTCCATGGACCATCTATCGCCTCCTTTACTCATACAACTTAAATACGACTGAGGTACAGGCGGCTTCACCTCAGCTGGGGTCAGTTTTTCAACATAGAGATAAACAATCAGCTCCTGCATAAACATTGTGGGTCAGACAGGGTTCTTCTAGAGAAACAAAATTCAGGACACTAGTAATGCCTTTTTATATGTTTATATACTGAGAAAGATATATAAGATAAAAAGATAAGAAGTTAACTATAAGGCAATACAGATTGCTCGGTGCAACTCACTTAAGATATATAAAATAAACAGAGAAAGTTAACTATAAAACAATACAGATTGCTTAGTGCAACTCACTTGCGTGAGGCAACTACAAGACTAGCAGTGCTTCAATTCTTGAGGGCCGCTGAATAGTCCTCTGTAGAGCAATCCAGGCTATCTGGTTACAGGCCGCAAACGGCAGAGCAACAGTCACCAACAGTCACCAACTGTCTCCAACAGTCAGCCAGATAACAGAGTCCAACAGTCCCCAGCTCAAGAAATG